>JAQQAE010004144.1:7504-19183 GCA_029823295.1 Pseudamia nigra | reverse complement strand
ACCACGGTTTCCCCTTGATTTGTTACCTGTCTACAGAAAAATATATTGCAGCTATGTTGCAGTTAATGTACAAATGCAGTTTCTGATCCTTGTGCAGAATAAAAACGCCACATGTACGAACACACGTACACTGCCAGTCAAAAGTTTGGACACATCTTTTTCTGCAGTGGTTTTTCTTTATTTTTTTAATTGCCAATATTGTACATTAACACTGAAGACATCCAAACTGAAAGAACACATGCGGGATTATGCAGCACACCAAAAAAAGTATTACACAACTCAAGTTTTATATTTTAGATTGTCCAAAGTAGCCACATTTAGCTTTTATAGCTTTTGACTGTAAGTACAATAATGTTCACTGGTTTTACTTCATAAATATTGTAAGGATAATGGTGTAAAACATGCAAAAATCCTTATTTTTTAACCCATGTCTTTATAATATTTGTATATATCTAGAGGATGGGGGGTAGTTTAAGGATTTGAGGATGTGTATGTACAATAATGATTTGGTCATAGTATATGACTGTATATAGCATAGGCATCATATATATTACATTTCCCTGTGGGATATCTCATTAGATTTATGTCAGCTGTATTATAATAATTAATTCAATTGTCAGTTTATTAATTTAAATACCAGCAAAGACAAATTTGACTGACACTGATTTTTGTTTTGCATCCTCAGCACTGATCATAGATTTTTAGTTTGATCAGCAGGCAAATTATGAGATCTGCAAAGTTTACTGCCATAAGTATGATTAAAACAAGATTTTCCAGGAATGTTTGCAGAGATGTTAAGCAGCTACGTTCTTAGTCCTCAACTAAAAGTGCAAAACAGAGAGGTGCTGCAACATCACTACAGGAGCCCTGAAGTGCAGGTGGGCTTGAAAGTGGTCCAAACCCACAACCATATGGTGTTTTCTGCATCATACATCCTCCCCCAAGACGGACTGCACACGTAGACACTTAGAAGACGTGTAAGATTTGTCAGCCACATCGCACCCAGGAACATCACAGTCTTCCCTTATTGACTTTCAGTTTGTGCCGTGGTGACAACTAAGTCATTTTCACGACACAAGATACATTACAACCGCGCGAGCTGCGTAAGGTGACGAGAGCAGCTTGTTCAGGACACACTTACTGAATGTCCTGCATAACTTTTCTGGCTTGGTGGAAAAAGGGCAGATGGATTCACCATATGGCTGACAGGAGCCATGCTGACTTTCTATCGCAACACAAACCTCACTAGACCGTGTCAGTTTTTGAATTATTATTATTAATCCCAGCTTATCAGAGTGTCCAGAATGAGTGACACATGGCAAACAAAACTTAATCTAACGAGTGTCAGGGATCATTCTTGTACTTGATGCAGCTATTGATAAAGAAAAGCTGCAAACAATGATACTGTTACGAGTGATGTCTCCAACGCTTCCTGACCTCAGCTGTACATTTGTGTACATGCTCTTACAGAGGACGTGAGGATGTTGCATCAGATGTCCATGAATTTGTTATTGAGAGGTATTTGATTTTGATTTGATTGTGCCATGCACAGGCTGCTCAACCCATCATGGGTTTACAGTATAAGAAGACACCAAATTACAGACATACTGCAACTGGCAACGGTTTCTGGGCTGGACATCAGGCCACTAGATAGTTTATAGACTCAAATAATTGTACATATATTGGATCATTATATATAAATCCATGTGTCAGGACCCGAGGTCTCTCTGTGTAACTGCCTGCACTTAATTCCGTGTCAACATATTGTGTTACTTCCCGGTATTTCTGTGTTTTCTCTCTCTCTCCCTGTCCTTCACACGGACTCTCTGGATCTGGAGCTAGATGTTTTTCACATGTGGATGCTGGCTGTGGTCCAGTCCAGAGTTTGTGATGTTTGTTGCTCCATCTCTGCTCTTTTCTTCTTTTCAAGCCACATTATAATTAAGTAACAATACTTTTACTTGTGTACTGTTTCTGTTTACTCCTCCAGCCACTGAGAATATGAAAACCCACATTTAGGAGGTTTTCAGGGAAATCTGATGTGCATCGCTGTTGAGGCTGTCTGGTGATAAGTCCTGTGTAAAACATGTAAGAATAAAGTCTTGTATTTAAGTTTTTACATTTCTAAACAAATAATGTGTGTATTTTTTAGCAACCAAGCCCGAAAACAAAAACTTAAATTTTATTATTGGTGTTACTAATTACAACGTGACTGTTTTGCTGAGTCGTGCGGCCCCTGGAGGAGGTGATACGCGCAATAAGACTGAAACAGAGACGAGCACAGCTGAGCTGCCGTCAGCGGGGATTTCCCTCCCCGATGAGACAAAACTAACACTGCCAGTGGACTTATGAGTCAAATGTGTGCCAAAATGCTCCAGAGTTATGATTATAATGAAGTCAATAATAGTTTTATTTCATCTAATAAATGTACATATGTTTTCTTACCCAAGTCAATTTACTTTGGTTTGTTAATTTGCCCACAAATTTATATTCATACTTGTTCTTCATTCTTCATTTTTGACGATTTTGTTCACTCTTTGTTCCAATTATTTTATGTTCATTTCTTTATAGAGATTATTTACTTCATTTTTCTTCCTTTTATGTTTAGTTTTGATTATTATTATTATTTATTATTATACAGTATATCATCTGTTAATCTCATTTGTCATATCTATTACTAACAGGTATCATAATAATTTTTTCTGATATCCAACAGTGTCTTATTTAATCCCATATGGAATATCGTCAACACATGAGTAAGTAATATACTTACTGTATTTTTGATCCTACAAAGAGAAGGTTATGGAATTTTATATAGATTTAACTCCAGTGTCACTGAATCAAAGTCACTGACCACAAAGGTGTGACGAGGATGAAAGAAAACACTGGGGAGACGCGATGGATGCAGAGAAGAGACAGGACGGACTGTGACAGGCGCATGATGCAGATTTTTCTGGCGGGTTATTTCCCTGTACACTACCAGTCAAAGGTAGTGGCACCAATCAATTAGACTGCGGTAATGATCTGGATCATTGTCTGGTTCCAGAGGATTTTTAAAGGATTCTTCACCACTGTGACATAAGGCCTAATTCAATTCGATTCAATTTAATTTGTATAGCGCCAATCATACGACGATTATCTCCAGGTGTTTCACAATTCAAGGCCGAGATCTCAAGGCCATACAGAGAAAAAACCCAACAGAACCACCGAGAGCAAGCCAAGGGCGATGGGGGAGGAAAAACTTCCTTTAACAGAAGAGAAAAACCTCCAGCAGAACCGGCGGCTCAGGGTAGGCGGCCATGTGCCTCGACCGGTTGGGGATCGTGGACAGAGGAGAGACAATTCAAAGTGTTGCAAAGACAAAAATTTGTCTTTGAATATTCTACATATAGTGATCCAGAATGTTTAAACTTACAGGGAATTGAGGAAAAATAGCAACTGTAAGGGAGTAAATAAAGCTGTAGACATTAAACTGACACCAAACTGAAGTGGAAAGTCTGCTAAATCCAGAAGAAAACCACCATGATGGAAATATAATTT
Organism: Pseudamia nigra; assembly: GCA_029823295.1. Classification (NCBI taxonomy): domain Eukaryota; kingdom Metazoa; phylum Chordata; class Actinopteri; order Kurtiformes; family Apogonidae; genus Pseudamia; species Pseudamia nigra. Next base: position 15,643 of record JAQQAE010004144.1, on the reverse strand, counting down.
TTCATGAATAACTACTGAACTAATTATAAAATAAGACTAAAACTGACAGTTTGTATAACTTTATCGCTTGTTTTCATTGTCGTATCCCACTATGAAGAGAAACTGAGCTGTATTGGTGGACGTCTGTGATCTGAGTGCTTTCTAGTTTGTTCGTTTTTTTTTTTATTTAACATTGTCCATTAACACTGAAGAAATTCAAACTGCGAGAGGACATGTATGAAATTATGCAATAAACAAAAAAAATGTTTCATATTTCACCTTGTAGCCACATTTCGCTTTGTGCATCACACACTGTAGCGGTTTTTAAACCGAAGCTGTGCCTTGTCAAGACTTCATTTTCATTTCTCAACATCATAATGTGCTTTAAACCTGCCATTCCCAAACACTGGATCGGGACCCGCAGGTGGTCACGGGACAATTCATTTGCAAAACAATTTGGCATTTAAAACAAGCAAGAAATATGCTGTTGATTAGTGTGAATGTAAGACTCCTGAGAACGAATGCAATGAAAGCCTTGATGCAGTTACCTAGTATTAAAGGGAAGGGTGGGGACAGAGTCAATAGCCCTATGGATGCCTCAAAAATTACTGTATTAATCCATATTATACAGATAGTAATTGGTATGATAGTACCATTGCAATTAAAGGTGGTTTTAATCAAAGTGTTAACTAACTGATCATGTGCACTCACTTTGCCTGTGCCCTCAGAAATGTACTTACAGTGAATGCATCACCCCAGCAGCTAGGTGTTTTACAAGGTCATCCGTCATTTCGCTCTGCACATGACTCCTAAAATCACTCATCTTTTCTCCTCGGTGGACAATCCTCTTTCCATCTCCAATTTCTCTCCCTACCTCCATCCATCGTCTTTATCCTCTCTCCACCGGCACTAAAAACGTCACACGGGAGTGAATCTTAAGCGGCTGCGGGTGGCGGCACATTCACGTCCACAGACAAGGACACGAGTCCCTGACCTCGCTCATCATGTCTGCTTTTACCCGCTGCCGATTAAGACACACACTCCGTCTTCTGGACGTTTTAATTACAACAGAGACGGGGTTTTCACGTTCACGCGCACAGGATCGGCGTCTTGTGGCTTTAGACAATCTGCGACCTGTCCCGTCGTTACGATTAGAATCCCTGTGATTGTGATGATCGAACGGGATTTAAGCTTTTCTTCTGCGTGACGGTTTTGGAACAGAGCTAATCTGTTCGTTCTGGGATGTGTGTGTGCGCCGATGTGGGCGATTTGTAACGATGCTACAAACGCAGCGAGAGCAAAAAGGTTATTTTCATGGTTATTTTGTTCATTTCTGTAAATTGTTTTGGCTATTTTTCAGTTTTGTGTATTTTCCTCTTTTTGGTAAATTCGCTGATTATTTTTGTTCATTTTTGTCTGTTTTCTAGATTGCTTATTTTCTTTCCTATTTTGCTCATCTTTGTTGAGTTTTTTTTTTACCTTTCCCCCTCATTTTTGTCTATTTTGCCTCAATTCCATCATTATTTTTTCATTTTTGTCTGCCTTCTTGATTATTTTGTTCATTTTGTCTGCTTTAATTGTTTTGTTCATTTTGTCTGCTTTCTTGATTATTTTGTTCATTTTTGAGCTGCTTTCTTGATCGTTTTGTTCATTTTTGAGCTGCTTTCTTGATTGTTTTGTTCATTTTTTCTGCTTTCTTGATCGTTTTGTTCATTTTTTCTGCTTTCTTGATTGTTTTATTCATTTTTTCTGCTTTCTTGATTGTTTTGTTCATTTTGTCTGCCTTCTTGATTATTTTGTTCATTTTTGTCTGCTTTCTTGAATTTTTTTTTCATTTATTTCTCATTGTGTTCATTGTTGCCTTTTCTGGATAATTTTGTCATTTTTCTCCTCATTTTGTTCTCTGATTAAGAAGGCCAGCTCTGTCCTGAGATGCCCCCTTGACCCCGTGGACAGGGTGGGAGAGAAGAGAATGATAGTGAAGCCGTCGTCTCTGATGGACATTTGTCCCAGTCCCTACAACACACCATCACATCACCTGGGCGGCGCCTTCGACGACAGACTGAAACCTCCGAGATGTGTGAAGGAGGAGGTGTCGCGGGTCGTTGCTCCCTGCTGCTGTAATTTTTTTTGTCCATCCATCCATTTTCTAACCCTGAATCCTCACAAGGATTTGGGAGGGTGCTGGAGCTTATCCCAGGTTACATTTTTGTTTGTATTCTTGACCTATTGTTCATTTCATTTTATATTATTTAATTCATTTTAGCCTGTTTTCTTGCTTATTTTGTTCATTTTGGTTCATTTTCCATTTTGTTTCTTCATCTCCTTGATGATGGTGTTCATTTTTTGACTGTTTTGTTTATTTTTGGTAGTTTTCCTGATGATCTTGTCCGTTTATTCTTCTTATTTTCTTTATCTCTGTCTGTTTTCTTGAATATTTTGTTCAGTTTGCATGTTTTGGTCATTTTGATGTGTTTTCTTAATAATTTTCCTGCTATTTTATTATCCATTGTCATTCATTCGCTTTCCTATTTTTGTTATATTTTTTTCATTTTTAATTCCCTTGATTATATAGTTCATTGTACATTGTTACTGTATGTCTTTTTTATGCAGTTTTGCTGCTTTTGCTTCTGATCTGGTTCATTTTTATTTTTTGATCACTGGGTTCATTTAGCTTTTAATTGTGTTCATTCACGTTGGTTTTCTTTTCCTCGTTACGTAACATAACCGAAAATACATCATACATCACGACGTGTGTTTGTGGCATTAACCCAGCGTTGACTAAATGCGACGTTACTGCACGTCACCTTTGTAGGACACTGTAAAAGGTCTGTATTATCAGGAAACCTGCTCTCACGTATCATCTGCGGTGCACACAGATCATCCATCCGCTGACAGTGCAACAGAATTGAGATGCTGCTGGGGTGTGTGTGTGTGTGTGAGGGACCACATGAAGGACATATCGTGTTGTGTAATTCAGAAAATACTCACTTCGCTGCCGCCGTCTCCTCCGGGTTCAATCCGGTAGGTGTGATTACTGTCGAAAAACATCCCACTAAACAGAGAGAGGAAAGGGAGACATCAGAGAGAGGATATCGACACTACTTGTTTTATTCATCACTAAATGGAACAATGCATCCAGATTCAACTTCTCGTCAGCTCTCAGTGTGATAGATCATCTGTTTCAGTCTGTGCTCAGGGTCTGTACTGCATCACGGGGGCATTTTTCATAACTGTACTGCACTGACACGGCGCCAGTTTAGGACAGAATCCTCTTCCGTCCTCTCTGCTGCATTTGGCATATGTATGGATTTTGCAGAGTGGAGGATGACACGCAGCAGGTCATCCCGTCATCCCGGAGAATGCCTCCACGGAGCATAACTTAAAGGTCACCTACGAAGCATTTGGACTGGCCGACCGCCGTTGATTTGATTTGTTGCGGTGACTCAGATGTGTCTGAAAATGGCTGCGTTTGACAGAGAAGCGGTGAGAAGTCTTTTATCCCGTCTGACATTTATTACGCATCCACTCAAGGAACACTTAAGAACTAAAAGCATTTATCACACGCAAAGAGAAAAAGGCCACGACACGGCATTTAAATGAGCAACGTCAGAGATCGACTCGTCGTTACACAACCTGTTGAAGGCAAAGGTGTAGATTTCAGGATGAGGGGAATTTTTTGTTCATTTTTTGTTGATTATCTTGGCTATTTTGCTAATTTCTTTTTTCATTTTGTTACTTATCATCACCTTTCTTGATGACATGGCATATTTTTGCTCATTTTTTGTTTATTTCATCATTTTCCTGCTCATTTTTGTTCACTTTCTGGATTATTTTATTCAATTGTACTTCTTTTGTTGACTATTTTGTTTGTTTTTCCTCATTTTCCTGGATATTTTTGTTAATTTATATCAATAGTCTTGATTATTTTGCTCATTTTTACTCATCAATCATACCGTACGTAACTTCTGGAGATGCAACACAATCCAAAAAAGATCAGCCAGGAGCAATTTAGGAATTAAATGAGTTAAAAGCATTAGAAAACAATGTGATTTGAAACACGATTTGAAACATAATGCGAAAGTTGAATCGAAATGTGATTTTGTTCAAGTGAGCATCCATTAAGAAACAATCGGTAATGTTCAACAACACAATGTTCCTCAAACAAGCATAGTGAGAAATTTACATATTCCTCCAGCTTAGGAAACATGAAACATGTGGTGTTCATATTGTCTGTAAATGAAATACAAGTCAATTATTAGACCACGTTTGTGAATTTGTATTTGACAAACCCAAATGTGATATTCTTACATTTATCTGACCCTCGTTATTAGATTTTTTGACCATGAAAACCCATCAATAGCATTTAGAATCACACACAGTACATAGTGAACAGTGGCAAACAATTCAAATCAAGAGCAAAGAAGGGTGAAAATGCCGAGCAGGTGCACACAGAGTGGCACCTGCCCTGCCGTCAAGCCAGGCAATTTATCACATAAGAAATAAATTTGAAAGCATAGGTTCCGTGGTTATTTTACCGAAATGTGGGCGTCCTAAGACTTCTATGACTGAAGAAAATGACATAAAAGTGGCTCTGACATTTGGGAGCAGTCCAAGGAAGTCCACACCACATGCTGCTAAAAATGTAAAGTGCATCCCTTCTAAGTGCAAGCCCACATTTGTCCCACCGCGTGTACGCATTCTGGATCAGTACATCCAGAATCTCGGCCATATCTGGATCAACCTTTGTGGTTTATCCTATGTGTTTTGGCTAAATATTCTGGGTGTTATTTGTGGTGTTACAAGAACAAATGTTGAATTTGTCCCTATCCTGCAAAGGTGACAAATTCTTTAAAAATTTTCTGGATCCAGACACTGGTCCAGATCACTCCCAGAATCTAATCGATTGGTCCTTGTGTCATTTCTCGGCTATTCTGAACATTTCATCCAAATCTGTTCATGCCTTTTTGAATTATGTTATGAACAAACAAACAGACAAAGCTCCTTGGCGGAGGTAATAAAGAAAGCAAACATCATTTACAGTTATGCACATTTACCTTTAAATCAAAAGTTGATGCATGTATCAGACCTAAGAGGCAACTGTAGTAGCTGTGAGTAGGATGTATATTATGGTAAATATCCTGACTCAGCATAACGGAAATACTCGGTGTGTAATGTTAAACCCCCTGACACAACTATGCACACTCGCCTAACCCCCCCCCCCCCCACACACACACACAGTGGGCGTTCTCTGCAGCCATACATGGGTGTGTCTCTGCCTTATTTATCTCATATTATCTCATATTCTTACAGTAAAAACCTCTATACACATAATATCCTGCTCATTTATCACCCACTTTTCAATATCTGTTTGTAATTTACCCTGTTGCTACATTTTTGAGCATGGAGCAATAAAGGAAACATTAAATATAAAGGCTTATAAGGTAAGTAAAGTATCAATTGGATTTTGTCAACGTGCAGTAATTGTCATTGCCTCTATGGTTTTAGTATAAAGTTGTATTTATCAAATGTTTGCAGTTCAAAAGAAGGACTATATCATCTCCTTCACAGTCATACTTGGAAAACTCCGTCATAAACTGTCATCATATCTTCATTTTTACTACAAATGAGCCCACAACTTTAAATTGAAGCTAATTAAATCACCAAAATAATGGATAAAATGAACCCGTTTAAGAACAAAATGGACAAAATCATGCACAAAATGATCGAACGTACAAAAAAATGAACAAAAAGAGAAAAAGGAAAAGTTTGCAAGCTAACCTACAAAAATGAACAAAACAGTCGCGACAATGAACACAAACTGAACAGAAAAACTATAAACATAATAAAAATGAACAAAATAGCCATGAAATACTTAACTTTGAACAGTATATTAAACAAAATTACTTAAAAAATGTGTCAAAAAAAGCAAGAAAATTAACAAAAATACAAAATAATCCACTGAAATGAACAAAGTAGTTAAGAAAAGTTTACAAAAACGAGCAGAAATTTGGGAGATTAATAAAAGTGAAAAACACAGTCACAAAAAATGAACAGAAATTAAGAACTTAAAAATGTACAAAATAGCCAATGAAATAACAACTTTGAAGAATATATGTAACAAAATTAATTTAAAAAAGGTACAAATAATAAAAAATAGACACAAATGAATAAAATAATCAACAGGATCAACAAAAACAATCAGAATAATTGAAAAATACAGCTCGCAGCAGAAAAAGCAATTACACAAGTGTCTACTTTATCAGTAAAATCCCTGTCAAATACACTAATTAAATATACAAATGTCCCATTATTAGAATTAAATATTAATTAACACGGTTTCCTCGGGGCAAAACACAGATAGACGTAATGAATGAGCACAGGAGAGACAGAAACATTGAAATATACAGATTTTGTCTTTTTACTCACTGTAATCCGTGGCAGGTGGAGAGCGCCACGAAGGAGTGAGGAACATCTCGGACCTTCCCCTGATAGTAGCAGTGCTCTCCTCCCTGGAAAACAAAAACAAAAACACACACATTAGTGACTGCTGCTTCCTGGAATGTCTCCTACGCTCACGAGTCAGATATTCCACTCGCTGTGTTCATTATCATATTCGATCAGGAAACGAGTCCACAGCAGCCGTCAGTCACACTGGACTCATTTACCAAAAAAGACAAACAGCAAGTGTACGGTCTGTGTTCGTGTGTTATTTTTCACTTTGAGTTGTGTCCAGTTGTGTTGCCTTCACTCTCCTTTTTCCCACTTGAGCATTGTTGTGGGGATTTTTTTTTTTAATAGAGAAAATACTCACTTCTCTCTTGCAGAGGATAGTGTCACCAAAATCACTTCACAGATCACTTCTAAATCAGTTTATAGCAGGACATCTACCACGTTCTCAAAGAGGCCTAACTTATGCCTTTAAAAGGTTTAGATTAGGAATTGTTGACCATAAAAGTTCAAATCTATGAATGCTGTCAAGTTTTTACTAGAGGCGTTGTGGTCACGGTGCAGTGACCGGGGTTGTACATCGAGGCCGATGCCAAAGTAACTTAAAGTTGTAATACTGAAATCAACGAATGTGTTGCACTTTGCAGCCTTGACCTTTAACTTTGCAACTTTGATGTTGCGACTGTTGTCAGCAGGGTCTGAAATTATTGCACTTTGACCTACATACATTTCTAGCTATGTAGTGAAGTTGAAAATGTCATATACCCTGAGTTATTGACTCTGGTAATTCTACATATGCTGTGACCTTCATGGAAAAAAGGTCAAGGTCACAGGCAACTTCAAGTTCGTACGTGCATCCATTCAAACTTTCAACTCTGTATCTCAAACTCTGTGGGCCCGAGCTAACCAAACTCGGCACATGCGTAGTTGGGTACGGGGAAGGTATACTGTACTATGGCAGCACTGAAATTGCACGTTATATAGATCACAGCATTAATAATTGCAAAACCTGATTTTGGCCTTTAGCACCCAAACTTCTAGCTGAAGGCACCTAATTTTAATATGTGATAGATTCAAGGACACCTCTCACTTATCAAATGACCTTGACTTTGACCTTGAAGATTGGTAGGGTCTGAAATTACTGAAATTTGACCTACATGCATTTCTAGCTATATGACCAGGTTGAAAATGTCCTATATCCCCAGGTTATTGACTGCGCTGATTCCAAATATGCTGTGACCTTCAAGCAAAAAGGTCAATGTCACAGTCAATTTCAAAACTGGACATGGGATTTGCTACATCATTGCTTCTTTTTTCTTACATATTCTAAGCATGTGTCTAGTTGCTATTGTGTTTTCATGTTCTTATGAACATACTGTTAAAATGAACTCCCCCTAGTGGGATTAATGCATTTGTCTGAATCAAAAATTTTCTTATTAGTGGATATAAATAATTGCCACAATAAATGTCAAATTTTAATATTAGTTTTGGTCCTCAGTTAAAACTGAAGAAACAACAGAGGTGTACATCTTGTAAAAGATGCAACGAGACAACAATAACGTAAAAGATACAAAAAGACAAGGAAAATGCAAAAAAAAGCAACGTAAAACTGCAAAAGAAGGAAGATGAGGCGAAAAGATGGAAAAGATGCAGAAAGACAGAATTGACATAAGACACAAGAAGATGAAAATGACAGAAAATACACAAAGA
>JAQQAE010004143.1:0-19184 GCA_029823295.1 Pseudamia nigra | reverse complement strand
GAGTTTTTAGAACTGAAGAAGCTCCCTGGATAGGTAGCGAAACATCTTCAACCAAATTTCCAGTCCAGTTGACAGAAAAAAAAAACATACGCCTTGGATACTATGACCTGGATGACTGAGAATCTTCACAGAGATGTGCAATGTTGAAAATGATAAAAAATAAAACCACTGAAGGTGTGTCCAAACTTTTAACTGGTAGTATACATGATGACCTTACAGAATATGATCAATTGCTGCACAATTGTATCTAAGGTACTTAAAATGTTATAATAATAAGACGCTAGACAGGACATTTTGCTAATATACTTTACTAAGGTTTGTTTGTAGCCTAGTATTTCCACTCTGTGGTACTAGTACATGTGAAGGATGTGAATACTGCTTCCACTACTAACTGTTTATACAGTGACACAGTTATTATTGTGCAGGTGACAGCTTGGAATCTGAGTGATTTAAAGCATTGAAAGGTCCAGTTTCGAGAGAAAAAGGCAACAAAGAAGAGGTCAGGAGGAGGCTGACTGTTGTGTCTGCATGACACACATACACACACACACACACATACTTCACACTAGTAGAGGTACCGGCCACATCATGCATGAACATGGTGGCAGAACTGGGCCGACAAGCTACAAAGTGTCTCCAGCAGCATGTTGTTTAAAGCGTAAAAATGTAAAGCATGAATTTATAATCCATACAATTTCTACAAATCCTTTGATTCAGCCTAAATCAGGGGTTGGCAACCTTTACAATCTAAAAAAACCCTTTTTGGACAGAAAAAAATGTTTGGAGCCGCAAAAAATATTCAAACCCTTTATGCACCACATGAAGTATGGTTTGCCTGGCAACATGTAAACACCAATTTGTTACCATTTCATTCTTTCATTACTTTTGTCTTGTTTTTTGTTCATTCATTATGGACTATTTTGTTCACTTCCTTGAATACTGTTGATTTACCATTCACTTTTGTGATTTTTGACCACAGGCCTAAATGCATAACAAACCTTAACCTGACTCTGACTCGTCCTCTTTCCTTTCACTATGTGTGTAAGTGCTGTGATAACACCGACATGCACGGGCCTTATCTACTGCGGCTCATTGTAAAACATCAGACGTAGCGCTGCAGTGGGGGGACATGCCACTTGTTGAAATTCCTCCACACATTCTGGAGTCACGCTTTGTTTCCTCAGATACCAGACCGACCGGCCTATATAACTCACAGAACTGGTGACGTGTGACGGTCTTTCATTTCTGATTCCGTGTCCCACTAGTACCCTGCTATGCTGCTGCATTCTGCACAATGTGCCAAACATGTTACTAATGGCATTAATCCCTGCATGCATGAATTAAAAAAAAAAAAAAATGGGGTTATGACATTTTCATCCTTGCGGTACTTCCAAACAATCTGTAAAATAATGTCACTTATTTTGAGTCATGTAGTTGAAATACAATCATAATCATACTTTAGTTACTAGTTAATAACGTGTAAGAAAAGTTATGACTCCACCACGTAAACACATTTTCTTGACTGTTTGGTATCGTTTTGTAAATTTTTCTTCTTTTTGCATCTAATTTGGTTAATTTACTTGATTATTTTATTTACCTTTTCATATTTTTTGTCACTTTCGTCACAGAGTCTTGATAGTTTTTCTCATTTTGTTTACTTTTGTTCATTTTTCTTCTGATTTTGCTCACCTTTTCTTCATTTTTTGATTTTTTTGTGTCATTTTGCTTCTGATTTTGTTCACTTTTATTGACTTTCCTTATAATTTTGTAACTTTTGTGTCTCATGTTGCTTATTTTACCTGATTATTTTGTTCATTTTATGTTAAAACAAATAGTCCTATTGTGTTTAGCTTTGCTTTTTGCCTTAATTTTGTAATTCCTATAAATTTGACATCACCTCCTCCTTATTCAGTTCAGTCGACATTGCTTTGTGGACATTGGATTGTTTTGTCCGTTTTGAATCATTTTATAGATTATTTTGTTCACTTTAAGGCCATTGGTGTGTACTAACACTACTTCAGCATTAACTGAACCTGAGCATGGTTACATATACCGTACACACTCAAGACAAAAGGTGCAGCTTTAGCAACTTTGTGACTTATTTTGATTCCCATTTTTATCAACAATGCAAGGTGGCAATTTTCAGTTAATTGTGCTGAAGCATAAGAATATTTTTGTGGATTTTTGTACAGCAGGAGATGAGACTTTTAGCAAGATTGCCATGTGTGAGCCGAGCATGGAGCACTCACACTAGTCAAACAAACTGATTAAATGTGCATGGGCAGGGTATAGACTGCCTAGAATGAGTCAGATTCTGACAAATGTATTAATCTCACTAGGGGCAATTTGTTTGAAAAGCTTGTTCACAACATACTTGGAATAGATTATCAATTAAATAAGAAAGCTAAAATGAAAAAAGAAAAGAAAAAACATGGCAAAAATACCTATAGAGAATTTAAAAGCAACAGAGAAAATTCTCTGGCCTGAATGTGTCCAGAAGAAACTAAAATACTAGTGTCTGGAGGATCTTAGTGGAGATTTTCACTATGAAGGTGCCCTAATTATTCTAAATTGTTTGACCACTACAAACTGCAGCTATAACAGCTTTTAAAGAGGAATAAGCAGTGAAGGCATCATGATCGGATCGGATTAATTTCATTTTCACTGATAGAGACATGACTATTATTGATGATCACTTTGGCACATTTCAGGTACGGTTTACACGACAGAAAAACAAAGCAGCCCGTAAGTGGTGCAGATCAGGTTCTATCTTATAAAAAGTAAAGGTGTGAGAGGGATAAAATACAAAAAGCTTCAAATGGACATATTAACCTTGCAGAGCTTTCATCGCCACTGCTTTGTCAGATACAAAGACTGAGGATCAAAGGCAGAAAACAGCCTGAGTGATAATAACTGTGGAGAATGGACGACTCAATGGGCTCATTCACACATCAGTCTGCTGCCGGCGACAGACACATGATGATGACGACAAAGATGATGAACTGACCTCTCAGTATAATGTTGTGATGGTGTGTGAGATACTGTTTGCAAATAGAAAACGCCTATTGTTTCATGTTATCTTCTTTTTGTCATGTTCATCACTGAGACACAGATGTAGGCAACACAAAAAACACATTGGGTCGTAAATGTAACACAGAACAAGAAAAGAACTCTGAGAACCTATTTTTATAGTTTATACGTGAATGTTTTATGTTTTGTTGCATGATTACTTATTATAATTTTTGGTTTCACGAGCCTGCGTCCGCATACATAGTGTGTCAACACAATAGTGTGAAAGTGGATAAACCAAGTTATTGAAAGCTGGTATGTCTGCTGATGACATACAGATCTACATCCTATGAACTTCTGGTATCTGAAGCCTATTGGTTTTCAGTAGGTGGGGCTACTACTTGTTTCAAGAAAAGACACAATAACTCAAAATTGTCAGAACCAATTTACTTGAAACCTGCCGTAGTTATTGACCACCAACAGATGTCAAACCCAACAATTTTTGGGATAGGTACCACCGCCCCTTTTCAATAGGGCGCACTACTACTTCTAAATAAAAAATTCTGAATCTTGAAAAAGACTGAACCAATTTAGCTGAAACTTGCTGCGGTTATGGAACACTTGATAAACTCCATGTGGTCAACTTTGGGGATAAATGCTTACTGCTTTTTCTAAGAGAAGAAGCAGTAGGTCCTGATTGACTTGAACTTGCAGTAGCTATTGATCACTATCAGATCTCAAAACTACAAACTTTTGGGACATGTGGCACTACTAATTCTGGAATAGCGACTCACATGTTTGTAAGAAGAACATTTGCAAGTGCTTGAAAGTGGCAGAACCACCAATAACCAACAGTCATTGATCACTTAAAGATCTACATCCTGTGACCTTTGAGATAAATGGTGCAACTCCTTTTCAATAGAGGGCTGCTACTGCTTGTAAAGAAAAAACAGTGTCTGAAATAATTTACTTGAAACTTCCCACAGTTATTGACCGTTTCATGATTTTCATCTCGCCAACTTTTGAGATAGGTGGTGCTACTTTTTGTCAATAGGGAGCTTGTAATATAAAATGACCAATTTAGTTGAAACATGCCATGGTGATTGACCACTTGGTGTATGTTCCTGTCATGCACTTGCTGGTCATGGATAGGTCATGCGCTCGTCCAGTGTGTAGGTTGTTTGCTACTCTTTTGTCTCTCCTCTGTCCACTAACCCCAACCAGTTGAGGCAGATGGCCACCCACCGAGAACCCTGGTTCTGCAGGAACCTCAGCCCTGCAGACAGGGCTGAGCTTTCTACTCAGCCCTGTTGCCCGAGGCTTGCTCTCAGAGGTTCAGTTGGGTTTGCTCTCTGTATAGTCTTTGAGGCTTTGGCTTTAAATTGTGACGCACCTAGAGATAATGTTGGATTATGTCTGGTGCTATAAAAATACAATTGAACTGTACTAAACTGAATTGATAAACTCAACCCCGTCAGCTTTTGGGATAAGTGGCACTACTCTGAAGTATTTGCACTGATTTGCTTGAAACTTACCAGTTATTGACCACTGTAGAAACTGCATCCTGTCAACGTTTTGGACAGGTGGCTACTGCTACTGCTTGGAACGAAGAAAACCTCAAAATTCTATAATGTGATGGCCATCTTTTATAGCAGATAGCTTGCAATCCTGGGTGATTTTACCACCGCTAGTTGAAAAAGGCTCTACATAACCAGAAAAACAACATTTTTTTTTTCATTTGATTGTTTTATAACAGCTATGATGGTGAGAACAGATGCATTGTAATATGTGTCATTATCTGGATATGAAATCAGCTACATACTGTATAAGGATATGAGATTTCACTAGGGTCCCACAGTTCTGGACGTTGTTACATGGTTCACATTGCTAAGCTGTGGTTCCAAAATCATGATTAGATAGAACCAAAACCTTATTTCCTGCTTTATAGCAAAACCCCATATCCCAATAATGACCTGCTGAGTGCAGCGTCTCCTGGCATCACCTTTGATCACGGGAAGCCGAGGGTGAAAGATAAAAAACCATGAGATTCTATTTGAGCTTTGTAGCTGCTTTTGAAGCGTACTTCCACTTTGATTGCCGCTTGTACAGTACACTGATGTGTTTTCCAGCTGCTGGATCAATAAAATGCTGTGAGTTTGCTAATATGACAGACGGTGATTCACTGTCATTGCTATGAAATTAGCACAAATGAGAAAAGTGTTGAGGGAAAAGTTGAAAGCCACACATTAAATCTCACCACCACACCCAGTCGGCATAATGTCCCACTGAGTGTTGTAATCAGTATGTGGAGAGACACTCAGAGGGTTGACATTTGAAATCTCATTTATACAAAACTCTGATTAAATCCAATCTCAGTTTGTTCTGGTTTTAGTCAAACAGCACAGATGAGGAGTGTTCACTCATTAAATTAACCTCTGTGTAAAGATTCCTGCTTTTAATCAGAAAAATGAATAAAAAGTACAGTAATCAAAAAAAATCAATGGTTGAGTGGAAGAAAATAAAAAATAACCAACAAAATGATCAAAAATTAACAAATAAATTAAATTGGCAAAAAATATCATCACAACCAACCAAATGAACAAGATAATCATAACATGAACATGAAAGAGCAGAAAACTAGTAAAATAATCAAAAAACAGACAAAAATGAACAATATTTTGATCAAAACATGAACATGAAGAACAAAAATTAACATGGGGCGATATAAAAAGAATGAAGATGAACAATATAGTAAATACAATGAACAAAATAGCCAACAAAATGAACAAAATAATTAATACAATTAACAAAGTGAGCAAAAATAAATAAATTAATCAACAAAAGGAACAAAATGAACCAAAATAGACAAACAATCAACAAAATTAACATAAAACGAATATAGTGAACAAATCAGTGTTCTTCCAGTTTGTGATTATGGTTTGTACATGACACAGATACAGACGAGGAATTTGCTTAATTTGCAGGATTTTATAAAAAATAATTAAATCTCTTGTCCACTCTGTAACCTGTGAACAACAACCGATGTCTGCAGACTTACTTTAAACCACAAAGATGTATATATAAAAACATTTGGATGCTACTTGGGGCTTCATCGGGTCAGAAAGTTTGAAAAACGAGCTCTGTAAAGGTCAGCGTGGTTCACAATGGAAACGCACAGTCTCCAGTTTCAGCAGGAAATGGATACAAGTCACATTATGATGTGAAAAGTTTCATGTTGTGTCAAAAATGTCACACGATAATGCGATATAATGTGATAAAAACGTGGACACAATAACTACACGTCGTTGAAAGACTACAAACCATATCAAACTGGTTTGATCTGTCCAGTCTCCATGTACTGGGTCATTTAGGTGAGTTTCACATATTAATAAGGACACTAATTATATTATCACATGGTATATTTGCATGAGATAAAAATGGGAAATGTGCTTTTTCATTGTGGTTCATTTGTGGACTATTTTGTTCATTTAGAATCAAATTCCCTTCATTTTGACTATTCAGTTCATTTTATTGACTAATTTGTTCACTTTATGGACCATGTTCTTTTACAGTTATTAATGTACAATGCTGAATATAATAAACATAAAGAAAAAACACTGTAGGAGGTGTGCCCAAACTTTCGATCTAACCTATTATCACTCCGCTGCACTAACAAGAGCATGCCATATCGCTTAATTTAAGTGGGAAAACCCATAAATAAAATAACAGATCCTAGGGTTGAGTTTCGGGGTCCCTAGGAGACGTCAAACGTATCTTTTGGTTCTTGATGTGAAGACCCTGCTCATTTATCACCTGAGGCAGACTCACCTGGCACTTCGCACAGGTAGGAGTAGAAGCCCTCTGACTTCAGCATGATGAGCAGCGAGCCCCAGCCGAGCAGCACGGCGGAGAACAGCAGGTTCTCAATGACCGCCGTCACCGCCATCCACCAGCGGCGGGAGAACGCCGTGGCCAGAGTGGGAGCCATGTCAGCAGGGTGTGTGGCAGACAGTGAAGCCCAGGGATGAGCGCAGGTCAGGGAGGCTGCTGGTGCCTGTAAGACAAACAAGATGATGCTTAGGAAAGCTCTAAATCAATACCGAAAAAATGATAATCGTATGTATGTCTCAGTGTAATTATATTCACTACTTTGGACATATCTTTAAATTCCATAGAAATCACTGTCATATCTGAGCTGTTCCACCTTTTTGGTCACAATCAGTAAATAAATGAACAAAAAAATGAATAGAATAAGTAAGAAAAACAAAAATGCACATTATGACACATAAAATGAACAAGAATGTATAACATAATAAATAGTAATGAGCAAAATTTAACAAAATTATATAATTATATAATAATCCAAAAATGAACATAATGAGTAAAAATGAACATTGTAATAAATAAGATGAATATCTTCTTCTTCTCCTTTTGGCTGCTCCCCTCAGGGGTCGCCACAGCGAAATACCAATGATTCGCATGTTTGATCTGGCATAGGTTTTTTACGTCGGATGCCCTTCCTGACACAACCCTCACAATGAGGGACAAATTAGCAGATTTATGCATTTTAAACCTCATTTACTGTCACTGAGTATCATTTATCAGTGTGTATTATAGTGTGTATTAAATAAGATGAATATAAAAGAGCAAATAGTGAATAAAATTTGCAAAATAATTGACAGAATGAACAAAAGTAAACAAAATAATCAATAATATGTAAATAATAATCAAGAAAATAAACAAAAATTAACTAAACTTCACAATGATATAACATTATAATAAATAAATGCAATAAAAATTAGTGACTTAATTAATTGATAGCGAATAAATGTAACCAAATAATCAAAAAATGAACAAAATCATCAAGAAAATGGAGAAAAATGAACTTAATATAAATAAGATACAAAGAAAATGATCAAAAAATGACTTAAAATTCATTAATAAATCAAGAAATTTCCACAACAATTATTGCACAAAGATAAATTTTTACATTTTTTTGAAAAAGAATTTTAAAAAAAACAAATACGAGAAAATTAGCAATACCTCTAGAGGTTGCGTGGGCTCGCTGACTCAAAATAGCTGAACTTGCTCAAAAAAGTTCAGCAGCAAAATTTACAGATTTGAAGTATTGAGCGGGACAAGGTGGCTGGGGAGGGGGAAGACAGGGCTTCTCTGTTTGGCCCCCCCGATAGAAACCAGGATAAGCGGAAGACAATGGACGGATGGAATTATTATGAAGTGTTATGTTGAACTACGGTACACCATTCAGTGGATGGTGGCAACGGAAGATTGAAGGAACATCAATCAAAGGCAACAACAGTGCATGGCAACCACACAGCACGGACTTTAGTCACAAACATTCCACTTGAGTTCTCCATAAATTTCTCAGTGGAAGAAATAAGGGGAAAAATATAGATTTATGAAAACTAATAGCTGACATGTCCTGAAAGAGCTTGACGTTATGGTGTTTGAATGGTGTCAATTGGGTGAAAACTGTAGGAGGAGATGCGGTCCAAAAAACATACAGACTAATAATAAAGAGAGTGAGAATTGAGTGATTGCTGGGCTATCCCACTAATAATAAAAAGTAATGAAAATGAATATCACAAATAAAATGAATAAAAATTAACAATGTAGTGAATATGATATAGCAAATAATCAAGAATATGGACAAAATAATCAAGAACAAGAATTGAATAATCATGAAAATTAACAAAAATAAATATAATATAAATAAAATGTGAATTCCCCCTTTTTCTGGGCTCAATAAAGTATCAATCAATCAATCAAAATAAATAAGAAATAATCTAGTAGATAAAATGAAGGGGAAAAAATTAAAATAACCAAAAATGAACTAAAATTTACAAAATAATCAAGAATTTCCAGAACAATTTTTAAACAAAATAAATAGTCAAATAAAAAGTAAAAAGTATTGTAAAAAGTAAAAAAATGTATCAATCAATCAAAAATAATCAAGGAAGTTAATAAAAATGTAGATAATAGACAACAAATGAACAGCTGTTGGAGTATATATCATCCCAGTTAGGATGTTTGATCCATTTCCTTGAAAATTTTGTTCATTTTTTGGATAATTTTATTAATTTTTGCTCATTTTGCATATAATATTGCTCATTTTTGTCAATTATTCTTATAATTTTGTTACTTATATCGTTCATTTTATTATTACGTGTTTAGTTTCTCTTAAGATTTGGAACACCTCGGTGATTTTAAAGAGACGTTCAAGTTGCTTTAAGTGCAGCAGTCCTTACATTTTTGCGTATAAATAGTAACATCTGTACGGTACGTGGTAAATGACCCTGTGAATTTTTATCGTCCTTGTTCCTTTGTTCTTTATTGATGATGATGATGATGATGGTGGTGGTGAAGCCCAAAGGAAACCCTCACAAACACAAAACAGCTGAGGAGAACTAGCCCCGCCCACAAATTGCCAACATGCCCGCCTCTTGTAAATCTCAGTGGCTGCAGGGGTTCGCTGCTCCTTGCCAATTGGCTGTTGGTGACATCGCTCCTACAGCAGCTACACGTGAGTTTGATGTTGCATTCTGGCTCCGTGGGAAAGACTAGACAGGGTGTATGATTTTGAAAATGGAGAAATTCATTGAACCATATAACAGATAGTTAAAAACAGACTAAAGTGCTGTATTCCTAATTACAAAATAACAAGACAATCAATATAAATAAGTCAATATACTGGTTAAGTGCATCCAGAACAAGTTTTAGGACTTGTTTTGTCATCCTGTGGCAAAATATGATTGGATTAAAATACATTACAATAGCGTTTCCCCCTATGAGTTAAATCCTAAACATTTGCATTTTGAATATGGAACTGCATTATTTTGTCCCTTTTGTACTGTACTTTATTATAAACTTTGTTATTTGAATGTTTAATATTTCCTTGGTTATATTTTATTATTGCTTTATTACGCTATACTGGTTGTTTTTGTAAAACAAACACACCAAACAGTGATTAAAAAAACACTTAGTTTGATACATGCAGTTATTATTGTTATTATTTAACTTGGCCATGTTTTTTTTAACATATTAGATGTGCAATTAAACGATTTACTAGTTACCACCATTTTTGCAGAGTTTGCGCTTTAATATATAAATATCATATTTGTTTATTAACATCAGTGTTAAAGCGCATGATGCATTCTCCCTTGATAATCTAATTTTAACTAAGGACAAATTCACACTTTTTCTAGTCACGTTTTAAAAATTACATTACTTTTTTTCTTTTGTGCTCTCTTTTATTGTTTGACACTGCTTTGACTTGTCAGTGTTTTATCTCTCTGCATTAGTCTAATGTATTATAAAATAAATAAATAAAAATAAATAAATACATTTTTTAAATTGTAAACACGTCTAACGGGTACACTCTCCGTTTCCATCAACAAAGACGAATCTTTTTCTTTTTTTTTTGTCGTCGCAGCTGGCTGTGTGACAAAGGCAGACGCTGCTTTCCCAGAAAAACCCAGCGGCACGTGAACGCACCACGAGCTCCAGCCGGTTCGAACCAGCGCGGCGCGAGATTTCAGGTGTCATTGGGTTGCGGTTCCTCGTGCTGTTTCCGTTTTCTTGCCTTTTTGTATCGTTATGTGCAAACTGTGTCAGCATAAAGACTAAAACACGAAAGATATTCAAAATAAATAGGAAAATCATGTGTTAATTAATGTAAAAAACAACAACAAAGAGACATACAGGTCAAATAGATGATCTACGAAGTAGAATAAATAAAGTTACGAGACGCATGTTAAATATGTCATGGAGCGGTATTTTTCAGATTCGACACACATACACATGACTCGATTCAAATAATAAAACTAACACAAAATGTGTTTTTTTAATATTCCAACAGGCTTTACACTGTGACATACTGGCAAAAATAATAACTCAGTGTCGGGAAGAAAAACAATCAAACAGTCGGTTACATGTGCACGAGGACAGTCCAGAGGTGAGCGGTTGTTTTCGAAAAAAAAAAAAAACACCGCATCATCAGCGCAATCACAACAATTACTCAGAGAATATTGCGGTGAGTAAAGAGAGACGCTGGAACTGGTCTGAACTGGACTGAAATCATCCGCACAATACACCCCTCCCTCCTCCTCCTCCTCCTCCTCCTCCTCCTCCTCCAGCTCTGATCTGCATCTCCTCACAGGAGAGTGCAAAACAACCCGCAACACAGGCAAAGACTTCCAGTCCACGATTTCAAAATAAAACATCCAGGAGGTTTATGTGAATCAGAAGACACATTTGCATTCAGTTTGGATAATAATGTGCCCTTAAAGTATCTCAACAAATGACATATTTAGACTGTAATATGCAATAATATGCTGCAATATGCATTAAAATTATTATAACATGCAATTAAATTATGATAATTCTTGTGTATTTGGCATATACTGTACTTCAAATTTCATATTGTCTTCAGAATTTATTTTGTTTGCACTATCAGTTAAGTCACTTACAAAATGTTTCAGTATTTACATCTCGCTGAATAAAAACTCAAAATGTTCTCATTGTGTTTATTCAAATTCAATGTGGCAAAAGTCAGCGAACAAAATAAACTGAGACTGCAGATGTGTTTTTGTCTTGTTACTTGCACCTTTGTTACATCTTTTTTGTGTCATTTTTGTGCTTTACATCATTTTTAGCATTGTACATCTTTTATATCACTGTCATTTTGTTGAATCTTTTGCAGTGTTATTCACTTTTCGCATCATTTTCAGCTCATTACATATTTTTGTCCTTTTTGTGTTATTTCAATTCAGGTTTTGCCATGACATGAGAATCATAAATGAATACAAATATAAAAATGTTTACTACAATAACATTTCCATCCATATCTGCTAGTTGCAGTGTTATAGTCCACCAAATTACAAGTTATATTAAAGTGAACATGAATTTGGTTTCTTTGCTTTTTTTTAGACCTAAAAAAAGTGCAATTTGCCAATTTTGACAGTCTTTTTCTTTTTGTTTTAAAATAATATTTCCATCAAATTTTTGACATTTATCATGACTGATGTAAAAATGTTTAGAATATTATTTCCATTCATATAGTGATATAGTCTATACAGTTCTTAACACTTTTAAAGTTTAACCATTAGTATTATGTTGTTTAAAAGTGAACAAAAGCCTGTTTTCTTAGCATTTTTTTGAGATCTGAAAACAGCACAATTTGTCTATTTCTGTCATTTCTTGTAAATAACCAACCTAAAATGACTGTTTTCATGTAGTTTTTTTATCTTGTTGCATTTCTAAACAATATTTTCATCTAGTTTTTGACAATCATTATAATTGACTGATAAAAAAGTCAATCAACATATTTTCCTACTTATAGTAATATACGCCATAAAATTCTAATTCCCAGTGTTTTGTGAAAGCAAAAAATATATAAGTAAACATTAATAAAAAGGGGTACTGTGTTGTTTAAAAGTGAACTTTTTTGCATATAACAGTGTATTTTCTTTAATTTTTTAATTTTTCTGTTAATAAACACTCCGAATGACTAGATTTACACTTGAGACATTAGTAATCACAATAATGAGGAAACTATTCACTTTACCGTATTACTATGAAGTTAAACGTGTACCATCTACTGGGGAACAATTTGATGCTTTTGTTTTGAAGTCAGTTTTTGCGCTTTTCTTGCGCCGTGCGGGTTGTTTGTTTGGAACCTGACGCAGATGTGGGCGAGAAGCGCTCAGCTGTTCAGTATCAACAGTGCGGGGGAATTACCCGCGTGCTGCCGCTGCTCAGACAAAGACAGCGATAACATAATAACATAACAACATGACAACGACACATGAACAAAATCCCGTTTTGATTCGGCTGCTCGAGGCCGCTTGTGCGAGAAAAAGACGGGATTTCGCCGCCGATTGACTCAAAAACTTTGATGCTGCATTGAATCCCCGAAGTGTTGTCAAATACAAATAAGTCGTGTGAATAAAAACAGTTTCACCTGGTTGAATGGCAGCCGTGACACGAGTGTTTTAGGTTTAATGAAGAGTGGGTTTGAAGTTAATAATGACAGGCTGTTGCGGCTTCATTATCGTGTTTCCGCTTGAAAAACAAAAGGAAACAACGGACAAGGCTTAAAGTCAAGGGCAACACTTGCGCACATTCATTCCCTGCACATTATTAATAAATAGTGTATTTCGTGTCACGGTGGTGTGGAGATTCCTCCGATGAAAAAAAAAAAAAAAGTCAAAATAGGAGTCAGCCTGTGGTCCAGCGGAGCGCAGCGCAGAACGGAGCATCCTTAGCGGCAGCAGCACCTACCTGCGTGTGCGGTTCTGGAGACAGTGGACCCGATGTGTCCTCACTCACACCCGGTTCTGGACACTGTGCCGTCCCTCGGAGACAGACACACCACGGTGGGACAGACACACAGGTCTAAGGGGGTGTCTTTGCTTTCTTTGGATCACTATTTTGTCTCTCATCCCTCATTGCTGCCGCTTTATAGCAGCGCAGGAGAGATGCAAAAACAAGCCCGGCTTCCTATTGGTTGGTGGCTGAGCTAGAGACGCATAGCAGCCAATCAGAGAGCAGCAAGGTTACATGTGTTGTTTCTCAATCCTCCAAATTTGTTGGGAAAACAGTTTGACTCATGTTTGGACACAGTGCACAGAAAAGCTGCTACCAAACATCTAAACCTTTAGTAGGAATTGAAAAAAGCAGATACACTCATGGGTTTGTTTGTTTTTTCTTTGTCTGTATATTTAGCTTAGAATTTTTGGATCTGTAAACAAAAGCTGTCCTATACAAATAATTCATTTTGGTTTACTTTCTGTTATTTTGATTATTATTTTGTTAATTTCCTTGATCATTTTGTTCCTATGTCTTTAATTTTCTAAACTATTTTGTTCATGTTTTTCATTTTGCCGATTATATTAGTCATTCTTGTACATTTTTTGGATGATTTTGTTCATTTACTAAAGTATTTTGTTTATTTTGGGGATTATACTGTTGGTATTTGTTCATTTTGAAAAGTATTTTGTTCATTTTGGAGAATATTTTGATCTTTTTTATTTTGGGGATTGTACTGTTCCTTTTTTATTCATTTTTTCATTTTTGCTCACATTCTCAATTATATTATTCATTTTTGGACAATTTGAATATTTTGTTAATTTTCTAAACTATTTTGTTCATCTTTTTTCATTTTATTGATTCTTTTTGTTCTTTGTTGTTCATCATTCAATTATTTTGTTAATTTCTTGTTTATTTTCTGTGATATTTCATCATTTATTATTTTGTTCTTTACTCATGTCATGTAAATTCATGTGTATTTTTGCTAATTTCCTTGATTATTTTTTTCATTTTAAGGATCTTTTTCCTAATTCTTTTTCTTTCATTTTCAAAATTATATTGTTCCTTTTTTGTGCATTTCTTGATTGTTTTTTGTATTGTATTGTGTTCATTCATTTTGGTGAGTATTTTGCTATTTTTTTGTTTTATTTTAATTTTTTTTCTTGTACATTGATTATTTTGTTCATTTCTTGCATCCTTTCTCTGCTATTTTGTTCAGTTTTTGTTCATTTCATGGATTGTTTTGCACATTTTTTTATTCTGGGGATTTTATTGTTCCCTTTTTGCTTATCTTTTTGATTATTTTCACATTTATTAATTTTGTGGACTGTTTGTTCTTTTTTTTATTTTGGGGATTATATTGTTCCTTTTTGTGACGGCATGATGGCATTCAGGTAAACACACCTGAGCTGACACCATCCATGTTTTCTGGGTTCAGTAAGGTTTCAATGTTTTGCAGCTCATAAAAGAATGTGACTCTTTTCAGTGTTGACTTCAGCTTCATGCCAAAACTGTAATTCTTAGAAACACAGGACAGGAGGGTTCACATGCTCAGACCAGCTGAAAACAAAACCCATGAAGGAAAAGTCACACTGAGAGCGACACCTGGTGGCCAAAGTTGCAAATGTACACCTGTTACACTGCACATTACGTGCAGGCGTTTGGACCAGTGGTACCAGTTTTTGTTACATGCACGTTACATGAACTTTTTTTTCTGCAGTTTTTTCAGCTTCACTTCATCATTGTTTGCGGTCGCAGCAGATGGAGTACATCATTAGGTAAATGTGTTGCGGCTTGCTATGACCTGGAAAAATTCCTTTATTGTGTCTCCTCTTATGAAAGGGGTCATCAACTCACTTGTGCTGTCAGTTGGATTATTATTCAGTTGTTTAATCTTCTGCAAGTAAGACAGACCTGAACAGGTTTCAAATAGTTCAGAATAAAGCAGCTACAGGTTGGTACTAAAATGTTAATTTTATACCAGTGTATTTACAATTTACAGTACATTGTCCTGGTTTCATCATGGTTTACTTATAATCATTAAAAACAACCTGCAATTTTTGGCACTCCCTATTCTTTTTCACACCAGTTACAATGTTCAGGTCAAACTTGTAATCATTTTTACACATTTGTCAGAAAAATCAGGTTTAATAATTCCTTTGATATGAAGAAACTTAATTTAAAATTCTGTTTTGGTCAGGGCTTCCTTTGAATGCCTCATGCAATCGGGAAGATGGGAAATACTGGTACCTATAAGAGACAAACTATATCCTGCTCAACTTTATGAATATTAATATACTCATAGTCAAGATTTGTCTAATGTTTTGCTATTTATGGATTAAACCAAGAAAAGTCTCATCTCTTTTTCAAGAGGGTCCTGGCCAAGATAGACAGCAACACCAATAAGTTGCAGACAAAACATTAAAGCAGCACTCAAACACCATATATACATATGAAAAATAAATAAATAAATAAAGTATGTGTTCAACAAATGCAGGTGTATTGACAAGAAAAGTATTGAAGTCATTAAAAGTAAAAATTAAAATCATAGTGCATTTTTTTTCAACTTCAGTTTTAATACTCGGAACTGATAATAAAAACAAATTCTGCAACCAGAGACTGTATGCATTTGTTTTTTGGTTGATAAAAACTTGTAGATAAGATGGCAGCAGTCCTAAAATACATTTATAAATAAGAATCATGCAATGCTTTCGTCTGCACAAGGACAAGTCAGATCAACCAACATGGGAATATAAAAGACAATGGTGAGTGCAGGCTTAAAAGTGTGTATTAAATCTCAAAGCACCATGGTAGACAGCGTCAAGCTTGCAAAAACAGTTTCAATTTTAGTTTCTTTACCAGCTATTGAATATGCGGAGTGAACATGAGACCAAGTGAATGAGATAAAGTGGTGATGGGTTGTAAGTCCTTTGGCTTCATCTTTGAATTGGAAAAATAGCATGATCGTTGTTTTGACAGAATTTAAAGCCAGCCTTAAGTCATAAACATTTGCCTGCATAATATTGAAAGCATTTTGCAGGATCAAGAGAGCAAGGATTGGAGTGAGTGAAGTGTACAAGACTGTATCATCTGCATAAAAATGGAAACTGGCCTTGGAAACTTTATAAGCAACATTATTAATACATAGGATAAAGAGAAGTGGCCCTAGGTTTGACCCCTGTGGAATGCCTTTTGTAATTACAAGTGAAGGGGAGGTGAGACCATCTGCTTGCAGAGACTGAGTTCTCTCTGAAAGGTAATTGTCAAACCACGTCACTACTTCAGGAGAAAGTTCAATATTGACAAGTCTCTGCTTCAGTGCATCATAATCTACTATGGCAAATGATTTGGAGAGGTCAGTGAAAAGGGCTGCACACTGATGTTTACTGATGAAATCATTTAGTACTTTTAAAGCTGCAATAGTTGTATTATGTTGTTTCCTAAATCCTGACTGGAAATCTGACGAGACATTATTATGAAGAAATTCCTTCAGCTGATTGCCGACTAGTTGTTCTAGAACTTTGGCCAGGACAGAAAGTTTTGAAATGGGATGGTAGCTGTTGAGCTCTGGAGTCACCCCCTTTCAGCAGTTGCAGAACAAAGGCAGATTTCCACATGACAGGGAATTCACTTGTTATAGGAGACTGATTAAAATATAGGTTAGAGGTGGTGTGACAAAATCAGCTGCTAAATGTAAAAAGTATGGCTCTAATGTGTCAGGTCCAGATGACTTAGCTGGCCTTATGAACCTTGCGAGCAGTTAATGGAGAAAAATTAATAGGTGGATATGATGATGAGTGATCATCAGGCCATACTGGAGCAGGACATTTTTGATTTATGTACTGACTCAAATAAGGAGTATGAAGATATAAAGTGCTCATTAAAACACTTTAGCACTTCTGCCTTGTGATGTAATGTATTTTCATTTGATGGACCTCAGGAGCACTATTAGTTTTTACCTGTATACTTGTGAAATCACAGGTGTAGTTTGTGTTGTATGTAAATGACCACCCATATATTGTTCCTCAGTACAGTACTTTTTAACAAATATCTTAACTTAATCAGTTACAAAACAAACAAAAAAGGATAAAAAATGTCAAGAAACATAAGCACCACACATTGTTGAAGTAACATGTATAGCATTTACATGTACTGGTCTATTGTGTCAATAGTCTCTGCTGCTGTAACAGTGGTGGGTGCGGTTCTGAGGTTTAAAAGGTGGATATATGGCTCCTGGTTTCTGGTTGTTACATGTGTTCGACCAGGTTGTGGTTAGTCTGGTGCTCTTTCTCTGGTCAATTAACTGTAGTGTAAGTGCATTATTGTAGAGTGATGGACATTTACTGCTCTGACAACTTGTCTGATGGTCCACCCTGCCTCCAGAATTCCAATGGTACAATCCCGGTCAGGTTGCCCCAGTCATGGCATTCTTACAGATGTCATTTTCTCCAAAGCTGTGGTGCCTTTTTATAGGATTGGGTGTGTTTGACAGAGGAGTGGTCATTTGGGATTGGTTACACAAAGGCATTGTGAGTTCTTCTCCAAAAGTGTGTTTTGAGACACAGGACTACTCACAATAATCAGTCAGGTGTGACCAAATCCCACATGTTGGGAATTGAAGACAACCATACATGTATTTGTACAACTAGTTTGGATTGTCCCAGTCCATTAAAAAGTGGTTTAACATCTGACGTGACATGCCACAGAATGTCAGATGGTGTTTTCTGAGGAAGTTTGCTGTGGACAGTCAAAACATGCCACAAAGGTATGAGAAAAACTATACACTTTAAACAAAAGAACAAAAACCCAGCATAGAGGTGTGTTGAGTGTACTATCCTGAATAACAAAGTCACTTTCAGTAATCACCTGTATAGTACTTTTAGCATAAACTGAGGTGTTTAACATCAACCCTGTTTGATGATGTTTTATTCTTGTATTACTGAGTGTGTGCTATATTTTGCTTTTATTTGAGGACATGAGTAACTAACTTTGAAACAACTGTGCTCTAAAATTGCAATCACTAATCTCAACAAACTTGCCACTCCATAGAGTCAGGGCCCCCGAGAAGGCAAAGGCCATCCTTTCTGATGGTAGTCACCCAACATACAGGGAGTAATTTTCATGCAAGTATCTTCATCTTCACCTGCTGCTTCCTACCTGTCAGGAAGCTGATAATCCATGGACAGGTGGAGGCTGGGACTGTGAGCTCGGACAAAGCAACACATCAAGGCTGCCGTCTATAGCGCCATCATGCACTTCATATGGTGGGATCTTCAAAGTCTCCACAAATTTATGCTGAGCATCCCTTTTGTTCCACAATTTTTAGACTTAGTCACTCGTTGGTAAATGTTTGCCTCTTTTCATTTGAGAGACTCCATCTCTCTAAATTTCTTCTTTTATACCCAGTCATGCTGACCTGTTACTAGTTAACCCAATTTTGTCAAATGCTCCTCCAGTTATTTTTGATTTATGCCAATTACTTTTCCAGCCTCTTGTTGCCCCTTTTACAACTTTTTTTTTAGATGTGTTGCTGCCATCAAATTCAAAATGAGCTAATATTTTCCATGAAATGGTCTCAGTTTCAATGTTTGGGTGACATGGTGGCGCAGTGGGTAGCACTCAGGCCTCACAAGGTTTGATGCCAACGCCGTATGGCGGGGCCTTTCTCTGTGAAGTTTGCATGTTCTGTCCATGTCTGCATGGGTTCTCTACGAGGACTCTGGCTTCCTCTCACAACTAAAAACATGCTCTAGGTTACAGTGGATCTCCAAAGTCTACACGCCCCTGTTCAAATGCCAGGTTTTTGTGATGTAAAAAATTGACACCAAGATAAATAATTTCACAAC
>JAQQAE010004142.1:0-19185 GCA_029823295.1 Pseudamia nigra | reverse complement strand
CAATAACAATCAGTGATTACATCGACCTTTTTCAGCGCACTCCTATTACCACTTTACATTTCTGTAAAACACGGATAAACTATAAAATAAAATTAATAAAAACACAACGAGTGCTTTACATTTCTCAATTTAGGAGCAAGACAAGTTGCCTTGATGTTATAGACACACAGAGAACGTGCTCAGCATGTCAGTGAGCAGCGATAACACATTCTCTTAACAAGTCGTCTTCCACATGGGAGACCCGGGTTTGAATCCTGTGTGAGGTAAGCTTTAAATTTTTGACTATAATTGATCAGTTTCAACAAATGCAATAATTCGTTGTTCTAAATCAATATTCTTAATCTTTACTAACTTTGTCCACCCGTCCTGATACCTCTGCACACAAATATGTAGTTTCAGCTGAAAATGCAAGTTCAATGTTGGTTATATGCCTTATGGATGCCTGACATTAACTGTGCCCTGTAATGAATTCATGTCATTGTGTGGAAGCCCGTAAGAAATTTCCAGCATCAAGGGAAAATAAAGTGAATCTTGACACCTTAAACATGCAGTCTACGATGTTGGGAATCTGGCTAGTAGCTGATCCTTTGCAGCGGTCTGCTGTAAATGGTTAGATAGGCAACCTGCCAGTCAGCATGGCTCACAACCTCATAGATGCACTAGCTCATGCACTCACCGTGCAGACTTAAATAGTTGCAGTGGTAGATACTATTGAGCTAGTATCTGTAGCTTATCTAAGCACAGGATGACTGAAGAGAGACAGCCTTCATTTCAGATTCCTTCAACATCTGGTACAGGTAAGAAAAGAACAGACATAGCTTGATAACTGAGGTTGTAAGCCATGTTGCCTGGCAATCACCTGTTTAATCATTTATATCTCTGTGTCCTGAATAAGTAATAAAGCTTTATTTATATACAGTAGCACCTTTCAAGATAAAAACCATAAAGTGCTTTACAAGCAAATGCTAAAAGAATAAACAAAATCACAGTAAAATAAGATACATAAAAATCACAACTAAATCATTAAAGACCAAGTCAACCAAGTGCAAGTTTTAAAAAGATGTGTTTTAGCTGCTTTTTAAAAGAAATCACTGTATCCACATATCTCAAGCTCAAGGGGAGAGAGTACCAGAGTGTGGCCACAGCTGCAAATGCTCTGTCATCTTTAGTTTTCAGCTTCGTCTGCAGCACAGCCAGCAGACTCTGATCAGACGACCTCAGGGTCCTGCTGGTGATATATGGATGTAAAAGCTCATGGATCAAGCAAGATGCTTGTCCATGTAGGGCTCTGAAAGTCAAAACCAGGATCTAAAACTGGACCCTGGAATGGATGATGACCCAATGCAATGAAATTAAAAGTGGCTTGACATGTACACATTTACAAGATTTTGTCAGAAGCTTCATGACAGCATTCTGGGTGGCCTGCAGACAATCCATGGAGGTTTTACTGAGACAGGTGAACAATGAGCTACAATAATCCAATTGCAATGAAATAAATACATGAATAATAATTGAATTGTATTGTGTGACTGTGACACAATACAACTCAACTTGGCAATATTTCTTAGATGATAAAAACAAAAATGCACAAGAAATTTAGCATAAGTGTCCCAGTTGAAGGCAGAATCAAAAGTCACCCTAAGATTCCCAATAGTGGATTTAGCAACAAAAGCCAGGGAACCAAGATTTTCCATTACCTTGGGGACAAATCTGTTAGGTACACATACAAGGACTTCTGTTTTCTCATTGTTAAGCTGGAGGAAACTGTCTGCCAGCCAACTTTTAATAGAGTCCAAACACCTACACAAGATATGCAGCTTAGAGATATCCTGGGGCTTAAAAGAGATGTGTAATTGAATGTCATATGCATAGCAGTGATAAGAAGTGTCCTTAAACGTGCTTATAATGTGCTGGAGAGGAAATAGATACAACAGAAACAACAGTGGACCTAAAACAGAGCCTTGAGGAACAACACAGTAAAGGAAAGTGCAAGATGACAAAGTGAGAAGTGACCACAGAAAAAGATCGTTGGGACAGATAAGAGAACCAGTCCAACCATGACCCAGATATATCCACTCAATGCCACAACCTATCAAGTTAAATATGTTGATCAGTGTCAAATGCCGAGGTCAGATCCAACATCACCAAAACAGTGCATTCTCCTGCATCACTGTGCATTAAAATGTCATTAGAGACTCTGAGGAGAGCTGTTTCTGTGAAATGGGTTCTACAGAAGCCAGACTGAAAATGATCAAGAATGCTATGCTTCTCGAACACAGCTGTAAGCTGCTGAGCAACCACTTTTTCTGAAAGCTGGTGATGAAAGGTAGTTTTGAAATTGACCTGTAGCTACTAGGAACAGAAGGATCAAGGTTGGATTTCTTAAGAAGTGAGTGGATCACAGTATTCTTAACAATAGAGACATTTTTGAACAAGGGTATAGGAATAATGTCTAGCGAGCATGAGGAAGCTTTCATCAAGTCCACTAATTTGGTCACATATATTTTTATTTTATTTATTTATTTATTTTGAGCAAAATAGAGTGATAAAAAACATATCTATACAATATATAAAACAGTGGCAAAATGATAATATGTGAATAAAGCAAACAGAACCTATTTACCTATTGGGATCACTTGTATAAATAAGGTTAAATAAAATAATACAGTAATATCCAAATTGATGCACAGAAGGGAGTGATAAGAAGCAAAGATTATCAACTCCCACCCCACAAATCAAAATTCACTTTCAACTTCTTATTTTAATATATCAAAGTGACACTCCTTCACTAACAAATAATACGATAACATCAATGTTACACCATCACCGCCTTAAGTGAGTACCATTTGACTCAATCGTCAATTTGTTATTTATAAATCATCACTGATCCTTTAATTTAGAATAAAGTGGAACCCCGGGTAACAAAATTAATCCATTCCAGCGTCACGTTCGTTGGGTGAAACATTCGTTAGGCGGGGCCAGGAAAACATGTAAAACCAATTAATCCGTTCTGAGACCCACGAAAACTCCCATATAAAGTATGTATTACACACCCGTACGTGCACATTTATTGACTTGTAAAGACAGTTACCGGAGGAGGATGAGGTGGAGATGGCCATTCTTCTTAGGTCCCATGATGAAAAACACAAAATGAAGCAGTATTTAAGGTGAAAAAAGGCTAATTGAAAAAAGGCACAACGTTCACGTTGATGTTTACACCCATTTGTAACGCAAATTTCTTTTGTTAGCCAGGACACAATTTTGGCCAAATTTTTTTTTCGATGATAGAAGTGTTTGTTACCCGGGGTTCCACTGTATTGTAGTAAAGATCATGTTTTTATACAGCGACTTAAAATGTTGACTGCTTGGACATTGAGCCTTCTCCCCAACCTATGCCACCTATTTATTGACCCCGCACACACAAACATACCTTTTCTGGTTGTTCTAACTCCTTGGACTTTAAAAAATCCCATTTCCTCTCAGGTTATAGTTCCCCTCTCTCTCTCTTTTTAATATTTTAATATTTCTCTGTAATGTTCTGCTGCTTGCTTTAAATAATAATTGAGCAGTATAGAAATTCACTAAATATTGCAGTTTTAACAGTTTATAATGGAGGAATAAGGAATTTGTGTGATCAAGATACCCAGCATTATGTATAACTCTCTCAGCTCACTTTTGTAGTATGCAGAGTGGTTATATAGAGCTTTTATAGTTATTTCCCTACATCTCTACATTAAACAGGGCAATACCAAAAGAACAGTAAAGTAAATAAAATGCATTATAAATCAAGAACATGTTTATTTTTATTAATTATTGCTATGCTTTTTGCTACCTGGTGTGTACATGTCTGATGTCGGGTACCATCCGCAAACAATACTGATTATAAAATTTTAGATGCTGAAAATATATAATTTATATGGAAATTAAATAACCTGGGTCCTAAAATGGAGCCCTTGGGGATACCGCAAGCAATGCCCAAAAATCTAGATGTAAAGTTTCCCATCTTCACAAACTGCTTCCTTTGACTCATAACTTTTGACCCAAACCAAAGCAACTCCCTTTATACCATATCTTTCTAAATTCTGAGGTAAAATGGTATGATCAAGTGTGCCATACTTTCTGTGATCCAAGGCATTTGTAATTTTCTCAGCAGCATCAGTTATAGCCATTAATGTAGAGGGTTTTGAACTAAAGACGACTGACTTTCATTAATTAATTCATATTTATCAATGAATTTTTCCAATCTACAGTTGAATTATTTTTATAGTTCATCCATTCATCCATCCATTAGAAAATTTGGGTAGCTAAGAAATTGGTCTGTAATTTGTAAAAATGTGTTTATTTCCACTTTTAAACAAAAGGTGTTACTTTTGCAATTTTTATATTGAAGTGGTGCCCCAGGTAACAAACACTTCTACCAATGAAAAATTCAGGTAACAAAAAAAAAAATTGCCCAAAATTGTGTCCCAGCTAACGAAAAGTCTCGGGTTACAAATTTCGCAACCTGTAAAATTTTGGGTTACAAATCTCTCCACCTATTGTTTCACCTATTTTTTTCCACTTTTTTCACCTAAAATACTGCTTCATCATGTGTTTTTCATCATGAAACCTAAGAAAAATGGCGTCCCCATCTCATCCTCCTCCGGTAAGTGTCTTTATAAATCAATAAATTTGCACATATGGCTGTGCACTATACAGTATACTTTATATGGGAGTTTTTGTGGGTCCAGAACGGATTAATTGGTTTTACATGTATTCCAATGAAAAAACTCACTCCGGCTAATGAATGATTCGCGCAATGAACGTGACACCGGAACGGATTAAATTTGTTAGCCGGGGCACCATTGCATAAGGAAATATTCCAGTCCGAAATGATAGATTGCATGTAGTTAATGGATTTAAAATTTTATAACTTTCTTAATTGTTGTCATGTTAATGTCATAACAATGTGTAGAAATATTATTACAAGTGTTCACAGTATTTATTACCTCAGATTCACAAACAGCTGAAAGAAAAAGTGTGTGAGGATTTCTGACTATTGATGACTTGTTTTCCTTGTTAGTTGGTATTTTGGGAATTGTTGCAGCCAAATCAGGTCCAACACTGGCAAATAACTCATTAAAAGGATTTGCCGCATCATTCTTATATCTTTAACATCTTTATCATGATTAACATGATTATCAATAAAATATTCGGGATATCCATTTATTCCTGTACCATCTTATATTATCCCATTAATATTCCAAACACCTTTAATATTGTTTTTACTATCATTTAAGATTTTTGTAAAATATAATTTCTTGCTAGCTCTTAATATGTTGGTAAGTTTATTTTTGTATAATTTGTATCTCATTTCTGATTCTTTCGTTGGGGTTTAACAAAAAAAATCTATAAAGATTATGTTTCTTTTTACAAGCATTTTGCAAACCCAAAGACATCTAGTGCTTTTCTTGTTACATTTGAATTGACGAACAGGACAATGTTTATCATGCAACAATGTAAATATTTCTAGGAAACTGTTGAAAGCTTTATTCACATTGTTTTCATTATAAAAAAAGGGTCCCAATCTTGTTCTTTCAGGTCATTATTGAGCAAATACATTGCCTGTTCAGAATGGCTGCATTTATAAAAGACTTTGCTGGTTGATTCTTCTTTTTTTCATAATTTTGATCATGTAATATGAATAATGGAAGATGGCATGTTGTATCACATAAAAGTAACCCACTGACATTACTGTGTTCAATGCCATTTGTAAATATGTTACTGATGAGGGTGCTACTATGAGCTGCTATTCTACTAGGCCTAGTAATACTTGGAAAAAAAAACTCATACTGTATATCCTACTTAGAAATTCCTCAGTTGTTTTATGTTTAGATGAGTTCAACAAGTGAATGTTATAATTGCCACAGATGAATACAGTTTTGTTATTTGTCTTAGAAAACAGTTTGTCCATCCATTCAGTGAATAACTCTATTGTAGGACCCAGCGACCTATAAATACAGCTTATCACATCTTTTTTTCCATCACAAATCTCAGTAGATATGCATTCCATGGTTTCATAAACTGCCACTAACATATTGTCAATTACTTTGAATTTAAAATTTTTATGGACATACTGTACAAGGCCACCTCACCTCCTGCTTTATTTAACCTGTTGACATATTTAAAGTCATAACCCCCTAAAACAAAATCTAAACCTTTATTTGTGTTGAAGCATATTTTCAATACAGCTATAATACTGAATGGGTATGTAAATTGATCCGAGTATTCTCTGATAGCATTGAAATTTGCATACATGCTTCTACTGTTTGTGAATTATTCATAACGAAGCTTCTCGTTTAATACAAACATTATATTGATCCTCATTGTAGTAGTCACAGTTATTGTTATCTTGATCTATTGCAAATTCCAAGTCATGTTTGTTGTGATCAGTATAATCAAATGATATAAATTCTGTTCATAATCCTGAATCCATTGTTCATTAAATAAAGAAACTGGTAAATATCTTTCTAGAATAATGGGATGAGCAGAAGTGGGATAAAACAATGGGTAAGTAGATGAAGGCGAAATATTAGCCCTGACATGGTTGATTTTGACAAGAAAGATAGATAAAAAAATGTTCAGTTTTAAATTGAGGAAACTGGGACAGCCAGAATAGTAGGACTTGCAATACCTGGAATTTCTTCTGCCGTTTGAAACCAGATTGATGAAATAGGCCGCCCTCACATGTTGAACTAAATCATTAAAAGAAACTAAAAGATCCTTTAAATGAAGAGGATGAACATGCAACCTATCTGATCTCCACAACCGTTCCACCTTTTGGCAGGTTCACTTTAAAGAGTGGATATTGTCATTCATCCATGGAGAGGAGGTTGAAACAGGAGTTAATCAGGTTTGTCCTGTTTTCACAGGACAAACCTGATCTAGAATAGAAACACAACATTCATTAAAAAGATGAACCTGGAGATCAACATCATGGGGACAAAAATAAGCTAAAAGCCTCAGAAAAATCTATTACCACACAAATTATTTGTAATTCGAGAGCTCACCACATGGTGAGTTTGACACAAAGGCAAATTAAAAGACGAGTTAAAATGAATACAATAATGACCAGAAATAAAAATGTCCTCTGAAGCAATAAATACTGTGCAATCAAGGTTTAAACACAGAGTAAAAACAGAGTCCAGTGGGTGTCCATGGTTGTGTGTGGGACCACATACATGCTGAGTAAAATGAAATGAATCCATGAAGCTGATAAAGTCTCTGGCGAAGAGGTCAGAGCCATCAGTATGAATGTTAAAATCACCAGCTATAACCAGCTTTGACAACTTCAGAGTGAAAGATAAAAAGTCCCTGAGTTCATTTAAAAACAGACTGAGCTCGGCGGCCAATAAATTAAAACACAGTTAAAAAGATGTTTCTTCCCAACTTTCAACATTTGTAGACAAAAAAGGGTCTGACATTTACTGAATGGCATGAAAAGCCGCCACAGAACACAGCAGCCAGCCGTCCTTCTCAACCGGACAGTCGCAGCTGGCTAATAAAGGAGTAACTGCTCAGACAGAGCTCCACAAAGGATGTGAAGTCTGAGTCGTGCTGCCAGGTTTCAGACAGAAGCAGAAAATCCGAGTTCTTGGAATACAATCATTCAGCAAGAAGGTTTACTTTTTTTTAAACAGATTGGGCATTAAACAGAGGCATGCTGAGTAAAGAGGGTGTCTGATTATCTACAGAGACAACTCGAGTTAGGGGACGCGGAAACTAAGTTTGCTCCATCGTGCTTGTAAATTCCACTCAGAAACGGGACATAAGGCAAAGCCTCGGGAGCATTTGGAAAAACACTCCTGAGGCAAGACAGTCTCATAAAACCAGAACCTGGGTGGTCAAGCAGGGACGAGGACAATACATTCCCATCATCAGACAATATCAGGGCACAGCTGATAAGGAATGTTCGGTGACGATTACCAGGCACTCCATGTTTCCAGAACAGTCTTAGCATTATCTGGACTGCTACTCCCTTCCTTCTCCTCCTCCATTATCTGCAAGGACCTGGGAGAGCCCAGCCCAGAATGAGACATGTTGTAGCAGCAGCGGCAAACACAAACACAGAAACCATCTCAAACCAGAAGTCACAAATAAATGATCTGTTTCTGAAGTTTCCCACCATCATAGACAGCACCTTTCAGATCACAAAGTAGGTTTGCACTTTTGCCTCTTACACACTCAAATTCATACAGATCCCTGAATCTTTGAATTTTGTCGAGATGCCCTCTTCACTTTCTTTGAGTAAAACTGTTTTTAAAAATGGCAAACATTTGTTGGCAACTTGGAGATTGTTAACTCAAATTGTTCTATGTTCAAATGTTTCCCTGAATACATAATAGCCCTCATGTGAGCAGCAGTATATTAAGATATAGAAAGATGTTGTGTCTACAATGAAATCCAAGTAATCAAATTTAATATTGCTCCATTATTTTCATACACTTTCAACTATTTCTACTACTATTAAATCGTGAACCAGGATATGAATTTGTTAAAAACATAATTTCAGGGATTTGACAGAAGTGCAATTTCTAATGTTCTCTCAGGCAGCAATCCCAAAGCTTAAGGACACACATTTGTCATCTTAAATGTCTCTCAGATTTTCTTGGGAATTGCTTCAGCTCTACCAAAAAGCTACAAATCATTCCGTAACTCCTGATATGTACTTCAATTTATTTGACTAAGGTGCCATTCTTTAATCAGCGCACTGAGCCCACAGGCAGGTTTTGAGAGTAGTGACAATTTTATCAAAAGAAAAAGTGTGTTGTGTTCAAGGAAATTAGACTCCCCCCATGCCTGTGAGCCAGCAGTGGTCTTAACACCAAGCTACATATGTACAATACAACAAGGGGCACATCAGCTAAAGGCATATTGATCCTGACTGAATGCATCCTTTTGGCGTGTACTCCACAGTACAAAGCATTCCCTAGTAATATTTTCTCCCTTGGACATTATAATAAAAGTCTCATTCTGAAAAAAAATCACTGTGTAGTATTACTTCATAGTTGTACTAAATCTCAGCAGTCTGTTTTAGCCTGGTGTTGATTTGTCTCCTCTGTAAATAGTGAAGCTGTCTGTCTTGTTGCCCACTGCTCTAATAATTGTACTGCTCTTTGGCTTCTCTTGGTGGGATCTCTCCAGTGGTGTCTGCAGGTGGAAATATAATACATCAGCATGAGTGTCTGCCGCACACTGCTAAACTATGTGGTTATCCATTTTCTGTTTTATGGAGGTATCAGAGGAAACAGTCAATGATTGTTTTTATAAAATCGTTCTTCCTCCTCCTGAAGCAGTCAAGCACACTTTCCAATATGACCTCCTTCAGCACATGTGGGAAGCTTTAAAACATAAAATGCCCTCCGCTGTACTTGCAGTTTAGCAATAACACCCTGCAATGCTGCATCAATTGCTCGACATTGCTTCCTCTGCACTCACAGGATATATTAAGATGATTCTCTTTATGCCCTACCTACGCTTTGCAGTTGAAAGGAATGAGTTAAGGAGTCAAATTGGTGAAGTGGCCCTTTTAATATATGGGCCAGTGACCCATGGCACTCAGAATATCATTGAGGAGTAGATGCAGTGCTAAGTCTGATTCCAACTTCCTTGAGTCATTGGTTTGTTGTTTGCATCCTCTTAAACTTCTGACCTCCAAATGAATACGGTAGGTTTCACATTTCGAATGAAAACTCATGCTCACTACCAACAAAAGGTAAATATACTGTACCTCTATTTCTGGAATCAGAAATAAAAAAGGTATATTTGTGTTTTGTTGGCCCACTTTTAACAATAAATTGTTAATTCTGCAGAGCTAAATGCAAAAATGACAAACTGAGGAAAATGACATTCAAGAGATATGATATTTGAAGGAAAACATTCAATCTAGCACTTCACTCTAAACTTTTTTCATTTGTTGAGCTGTTGCAATGCAGATGTGGAAGTAACTGTTTGATCAAATTAAATTATGAGCAAAATGTTTGCTGAAACATTAAAAATTGAATCATACTGTCAGTTGATTAAATCCAAAGGCCCGGATTTTGGATTTCCTTCCAGTGGGAAATGACTAATCTGTGGCTTGCATGCAACCACATCACACAGGATGACACACAGAATAAAACATTTAATGAGGCCATTGTTACTGGATTACAGTGTGTTTGTAACTACAAGCAAAACATTATGCACACAATAACTGCCGCCTTCGGAATTACGAACATTGACAAGAACAAGTGTCAGACAACCATGATTTCCACTACAGAGGACAAAATGAATAGTTCAAATGATTGGGCTATAGAGAAATTCTACAAAACAGAGAGCAATTCAACATGCATTCAAGTGAAAGGTCCCAATTTTCACCCCACGGCTGAAACTCAAAGGACTGTCAAGATGGCTCTGTAGTTCTTCATTTCTCTTTCTTCTACCTTCTGATTTAATCTTTTCAGCTCGTTTCTGCACACCCTCCTAACCTAACCTTTTGTAATTTTTTCCCCTCCAGATTATCCTTTTTGATTTGTCCAACTCTGTGGACAGACACTATTGGATTCCCTTTTACTTTCAGACCAGCATGAATTTATTAAAGTGTATTGGCATGGGTGCAGGAAGCCAGGTTGATTAGGTTACACCAATAACAGCATTTCCTGTAGATGCTGTAATTACAAGGACTCTGTAAATCCACTAAAGATACTGTCTTGCACCAAAAAAAAAAAAACATCCATTGTAGGATTTGTTTACTGAGATGGTTCACTGTCCTAAAAGCATCAATTTCCTCCTAATCAATTCCTGAAGAGTTTCAAAAAACTGAAATGTTGCACACCACCACAGCACATCATACAGTGCACAACACATTTTAGGCCAATATTAAATTTCATCTCATTACAGTCAAGCAGCACACAGGAAATAGCCTGTCACAGAAGGAAGTATATTTCTGCTGCCTAAGAACAGATACAGTGGTATGAAAAAGTTTGGGCACCCCTACCAATTTCTACTATTTTCATTTATAAATCAGTAGGTGTTTATCCAATAAACCTCATTTCACTGCTGAAATATTACTGTGTCCATCAGTTATTTGATAGATCAAAATGAAATTGCTGATCCAAACACCTACTGAATTATAAATGAAAATATTGTCAGGGGTACCTAAATTTTTTCATACAACTGTAGATGCTGGGCTCTGTCTTTGGATGGATGGGTGCATGGCTGGGTGGATGGATTGGCAGACGGGAAAGTTGAATGATGGACAAGTGAGTCATACATGAACCAGAAAAAAACTCTGACATTTTAAGTCTCATTCTTCTTATATGTGTCCTTTGAAATATGGAGCTTGAAAGAGTTTACAGGTTTCACATATTTGAAAAGCTTTAGTAAGTTCTACTTTGAGAACTATTTCATGTTTAAACATTGGTTATTGTGAAAAGTTGAAAAGGAAGACGAAAAGCTTGCTGATTTTTTTCTGGCAGAGATTATAATTAAAATAAAACACATTTATACCAGTACCTTTTTTCAACTTGATTTTTGCATTTGTAAGAACTTCTGGAATTTTGATAAGAATTGCAATTTTAAAACAAATGAGGGCGAAGCAGAGCTAATACTGTATGTATGCAGGAGAATACAGTTTTCACATGCAGCATCTGCCGACAACAGGATGGCTCCGCGAGTTCCTCCTACTGTGCATTTCAAAAGAAACAAACCTTGCACACTAGTTTTCACTCATGAATCTTTCATATTTGTGTTAATGCGTTCACTCTTGCTCTTTTTTGACAGGAGTCAAAATTTCATTTGCTGTGTCCCATCTGCTTCAACGTTTAATGGATTATGTTGTGAAACACACTGTGGAGAATTACATCTGAGCTGTAGGTTGTCATCCCAATCTTTAGTTTTAAGAGACTTGCCATTCTAATTCTGTCAGACTGTGGCTGACTACTATAGATGCATCATGTTAACTTTATACATTTCCTGTTCCTTGATTGTTTCATGTGAGATTTAGCAACTGACACATATACCCGTCACTGTAAGTTAAGCTTAAATTTGACATTCTGTCAACAGAACACTTGAACTTGTACGAATGTTGCTTTCAGTCAGTTGCTTATATGAACAAATACTGCATACTGTCAAATGTATTTACATTTCATTGCATATCCAGGTTTACTGAATATGCAGTGTGTCGGCCATAATGAAAACTGACACTGGTTAATGTCTGCTAGCCATTCAGAAAAACAACACAGTAAGACAAGAAGCTATATTTGATAATGCATGTTAACCATATAAAACCATTTTTAACAGAAATAATTTATATTATGTTTATATTATGCACATAATTTTCACTGTATAGAACAGACAGTAGTTTTCTTTCACTGCTGTCAAGTCTAGATATGTTCATCACCACTCAAAGGTTTGGACATATCTTATCCAAATTATTATTATTCATTTCAACTTTGTACATTAATACTGAAGACCAAATTGTGAAAAAACATGTATGACATTATGTAGGAACCCATGACAGTTGTGAACCCATGTCATATGTATCTGCTTAATGTATCTAGATATAATCTGCATTGCTCAAATGTTGAATAATTCATGAAATACTGTAACATGTGACATATGTGACGCCCTTTTCGTGTTTTAATAAAACATCTGAGCGAAGGAGGAAGCTTCGAAGAAAGACGGAGTGATTCCAAGCTCCCGTCTTCTTCCCTTTGCAAAGAGCCTGTTTGATTATACTCTGTGTCCGAGTCTTTTCACTGACTCGTAGGTTTTAGGTTTATAGTTAATCATCATAAATCACAGTTGATTTTTTTTCGGGTTGATCAAGTTTGTAGATAAACCTGACAATAGCCTTGTCAGTGTTACTACAACTACTGTACAAATCCATATTCTGGCAAGAACCAGTTCAGAGAAGACACTCCATAACCATAAAAAAAAAAAAAATCAATGTTAGGTAATCAGATAAATCTCAAGAACTTTGAATGTGTCCGCAAGGAAAGTCATCAAAGCAATCCAATAAGGTGCTGTAAACTGACAGAACGGCTGACCTTCATTACTTAAATTTATGATGGACTGTTTTTTCTCTTAACTGTTTCTTGCCATGACATGGATTTGTGCAGTAGTTGTAGTAGCACTACTATGGATGAGGACTCAAACTACCCTTCCTCTGCACAAGACAACTGATAGTCTAAAGAACATTAAGAAGGCACAAATTAACTCCTGACAAGGTACATCTGTAGAATGCAAAATATTCCAGGTGACTACCCCATGAATCTAATGAGAAAATGCCATGAATGTGCAAAGCTGTCGTTAAAGCTAAATGTGGATACTTTGGACAAACGTTCTGTGTT
This sequence comes from Pseudamia nigra, assembly GCA_029823295.1. Taxonomy (NCBI): domain Eukaryota; kingdom Metazoa; phylum Chordata; class Actinopteri; order Kurtiformes; family Apogonidae; genus Pseudamia; species Pseudamia nigra. The sequence goes on along the minus strand of JAQQAE010004142.1, from coordinate 5,815 downwards.
ATTAGTACCGTAGTCTTGTTTACTCCATAATTCCAAATGTGTCCTTTCAGTGTCTTCAATGGTGAAAAGAGTGAAAAAAAGAAAAACCACTAAAGGAGAAGTTGTGTGCCCCCCCTCTTTGCTCCTTTCCGTCCCTTGTTTTTTTCCCCTTTTTGTCAGCATGCATATTGATTTGGTGGCTTGCATTGCACCGTTGACCATATTTATCCCGCCTCATCAGACCAATTAGTAGCAGGGTGATAAGCTGCGGCAGCACCGGTGTCCCTCAGCGCTCTCTGATGAATTTGGGGCTAATTGGGGTCAAGGTTGGGTTTAAAGCTGCGTTGAGTTGGAGCAGAAAGCACAAGCCGGGGCTAATCTAATCAGGTGCACCATCAGACCACAGTCTAATTGCGTCATTTAGCGAGCAGTTAGATGTATATTGGCCACTGAAATAGTCACCCATTACTACATACCACCACACTGAGAGCGGAGCGTACTTTATGTGTGTGTGTGTGCAGAAGTGCATGAGAGTGTTCGAGTTAAGTGCAATCATTATCCTGTGCCTGTCACCATCAGAGCTATCAAAGGCCCATCTGGGAGGCGTGCATGTGCATGAGTATGTGTATGTGTGTGTACAGCAGCAGCCACAGATCCTTCAGCGAAGAGCCCAGGTGTTCCTGTTTAACAGTTAATTAGATTAGTGCAGATCAAACGGGGGTTGCATTCACTGGGGAGTGGAGGTGGTGGGGCCATCCCACCGGGGCGCCAGTTTCAAATACTTTTCGTCATCCGCCAATTAGGATGAATTAATCATTAGACAGACTCACTTGATTGGCTCCCTGAACCACACGCTGATTCAGTGAGTAGAGTTGTTCAAGGAGCAAAGCATATGTGATCCAGCAGGACGGGAGACCAGACACTGAGTGAAGGAGTTTCCGAATCTGTCATTCCACATTGGTGCTGTGCTTTTATTTTATCTCAAGGCCATAGAATTACAGTTGATGTTATTCTTTAACAGAACTGACCATTCAAGATAAAGTATCCAACTTTTCTCTTGCTCAGTTTACAAGCAGCTTTATTGAATCTTGCTCCCCTCTACATACAGATAGAGAGAGGCTTGACAACAGAGCCAGCATCATGGAAAAGAGACAGAATGCCAAGAAATAAGCTGTAAAATACTCAAAGACACTGGTTTTCTAGTGCTTTTTAAATCACAGACACTCTTTAGCAGACAAACTCATTTACATTCATGATCAATACTAAGACAGATCACTTCCGTGTTTGTCTTGGAGATACAAACACACCCCTTCCTGCACGAATGATGCAAACAGAGAAAAAGCAGACCAAAAGAATAAAAAAAATTAAAATCCAGGCAGAGGGAAGGGTCTGTGCAGCTCAATTCAAAAGCACACATTGACAAATGGAAACTCCAAAAGTATAAGAAAGGAAATGCTTGCAGCTTCCATAATTAAAGCATACATTTCAGTTTATAATCTCCCATACAGAAATAAAATTCACAAACAAGTGGGAATAACAATAATTTAAACATACTACAAAATACACATCTATTATTGTAGCTTCATGGTGACTACTTCGCTATTAACTCCTAGTGGCACAAAAATAACCACTGTAAGCTGTATCAAAGGCTACAGCAACATAACATTAATGTAAAGGTAAAACATCATGTAAAGAGCCATTTATTTGCCCATATAGCTACAAAGCACATTTGTTGCTGTTATGTTTAAAAGCATGCAATGTCAAATGAACAAAGAAACTGATGAAGAATGAGATATTTCAGCAGACTGCAATCACAAAACTGAAAACTGTTTGAACTGTTTCACTGTATGACAGATTGCTGCTCCTTTCTCAGTGTAAGTCCTTTCCTACATGGCATGCAAAAATCTGCAGTTACAGTTAAACAGGGTATGAGTCCAATAGGTCTTATATGCATCTTTTATAAAGACAATTCCACAGTCAAACACAGACTTCACCTCTTTCCACTGCCTTTTTTCTTTACACAAGCCAAGAAATATCATACAAACAAACTCAGCCAAGTGTGGCTGTGTTCCCACAGAGCCATAAGGGCTGAGGACTGGGAGCGGGATGAGGTACATCAGTAGCAGCACATATCAATACCACATCAAGTAGTGGTTACTGATCTGAATGTGTCTGTAGTGCACAACAGGAAATGACAACAGATGCTCGCTTAAACTCTCAAAATGTGTCTTCACTCACTACTAACAAGGAGACATTACAATATAAGACTACTCTGTGGCCGCTATGTGCAGGCTTTGTTATGAAAGCCAGCTTTCCAGGAACAGCGTGGTTCCCCCAGCGCAGCATTGATCATAGTTTTCACTAACACTCTGAACTAAAATGATGGTATCTCTGAAAATGCTGACTTGTACCCTAGAAAGTGCAGTCTATCCTGACAGTATGTTTAAGACCTCCACAGTGTTTATAATCTTCTCTCATTCATGCTCCATGTGGAACAGATACACAGTCTCACACTGGTCCCAAAGCTCTGACTTCCCTCTCTCCTTCCCTTATGTTTAGAAAAGAATCATAACACTGAGATTCTGTCATGTACGTCCTGTTCTGCACACCCAGACACTGGCAGTCATGTAAATTGCCCACTATTTCTTTAACAGCCTCAGTATGACCAGACAGTGCCATGTTGGAGGAGTGAAGTGAAATAGGACTCTGCAGAGTATTCTACCAGTGGTCATGTGGCATCATAGTCAGACATAGACAAGTGAACACAATGGGATGCAGGAACCCACTGACATTGTCTTGTAAAACATGGGGACAACTGGACAACTCAGAGCCACGTTGTAGCTGTAACATCTTTATTTGAAAGTTTCTCCCAGCTGAGGTGCAAATAGTAACCTCAAACTCACCTTGAAATTAAGTTGCCTGTATTTGTCAGATATATACATGAATTTTTTGTTCTGCATTTGATCCATGTGGTGGGCAGCTGTGACACAGAAAATATTTCAGTGAAAGCCAGAGGTGGGTAGTACGCAAGTTCATCTACTCTATTTTATGCCCTTAAGTAGTTTTCCTCATATAATGTACTTGGGTACTTGTTTCATTTAATACTTTATACTCTCTTTATACTCAGTTACATTTTGCTCCACAATGAGCAGCAATAAAAAACTGAAATATATAACAAAATCAATAATATAAAAAGAGCAATAACAATAATCAAGTAAATCATAAAAGTAAATAAAGTAAGCAACAAAATGAGAAAAACTGTACAAAAATAATCACAAAGAGCAAAACACCGACCAAAAAAACCAAGAAAATTAATAGAATTGGACAAAGCAGTAGAGTAAATTACTATATTGACATAAGTACAGATGAATAAAATAAGCAAAAAGGAAGAAAATAGTCATGTAAATGAACAGTATAGCAATAAAGACATTGAGCAAAAAGTTGACAAACAAGCAATATGAGCAAAAATCATCAAAATAATCAAAAGGTTAAAATTTTGACGAAGTCTCGCGTCACTGGCAATGCATGAGTACCTTGCGAAGCATAGTTCACCGGTGTGTCTTCTGGTGGGAGATGAGTCCAATCTTGGACAAACTCTGTTGCAGACACTACAGATGACAGTTGTGTTACTACTGGCGGCTGGCATAGCTGAAGCTCTCGTCTCGAGTAAGTGTATCGTCCTGGACTGTTCAAAGTGCTTGACACCCTGCATACACAGATGGTACCATGCGAGTCAATCTTGGGCATCATGTTGCCAGGAGTTGATATCCATGTCACAGGATTTAAGGGTAGCTTTAAAGATGTCTTTATAACGGAGACGGGGTCTGCCGACTGACCTCTTTCCTTGCTGCAGTTGGCTGAAGAACATTGCCTTTGGGATCCTACTGTCCTCCATCCTGGCCAAATGTCCAGTCCAACGTAGCTGGGCCTTGATGATCAGGCTTTCAATGCTGGGTAACTTGCATTTGTCCAAAACCTCTGTATTGGTCACTCTATCCTGCCACCTGATACCGCATATGGATCTCAGGCATCGCTGTTGGAACTGTTCAAGAAGCTTAATGTGTCGGTGACATAGTGTCCATGTCTCACAACCATACAGGAGGGAGGCAAAATGACAGCCTTGAACACATTAATCTTAGTGTGGAGCTTGATACCACGTTCATCCCACAACCTCCTTTTAAGCATGCCAAAGGAACCACTTGTCTTGGCTAATCGCTGGTTGAGCTCTTCGTCAGGGGTTTCAGAGTAAGAGAGGGTGCTTCCAAGGTAACAGAACTTCTCTACGGACTTGAGCGGGCTGTTGTTGATAGTTACTACAGGGTGAACATGGCATTTTCCGGGGGGTGGCTTGTACATGACCATATTTAAAACCATATTTCTCTGATGCTGTGGCAAATTTGTCAGTGATGAGCTGAATATCTTCCAGTGTGTGTGCAACTAAGGCACAATCATCAGGGAACAGAAGGTCTCTGACTAGCATTGACATGTCTTCGTCCGAGCTTGTAAATGTCTCAGATCGACTAGGCCACCATCTGTTCTAAACTGAATGCACACTCATTTATCCAGGTTGCAAAAAGCCTCCATGAGTATGAAAGAAAAGGCAATGGAGAAGAGTGTTGGGGCCAGGACACAGCCTTGCTTGGCACCATTTGTCACTTGAAATAGTTCAGCGGTATCTCCATTCCCTTGGACTTTGGCTTGCATTCCCTCATGGAAAGACCTTATGATGGAAATGAACTTGTCAGGGCAACCAACTTTGTGAAGTATCTTCCACAGGCCAGGTCTATTTACCGTGTCGAATGCCTTGGTGAGATTGACAAACACCATGTAGAGGTCCATGTTCTGTTCCCTACATTCCTCCTGTATCTGTCGCATTGTGAAGATCATGTCCACTGTACCTCTTTCAGGTCTGAATCCACATTGAGATTCTGGGTAGACCATAGCAGTGAGACAACATGACATCCTGTTGAGGACAACGCATGCCAGTATTTTCCCGGCAACTGACAGGAGGGAAATACCTCTGTGGTTATCACAGACAGAGCGGTCTCCTTTACGCTTGTAGAGATGTACAATAGAAGCATCCTTAAACTCTTGTGGGACTGTGCCATACTGCCAGATAAGCATAAATAACTGTAAGAGTTTGTTCTGCAAATGCACGCCGCCGTTTTTGAAAATCTCAGCAGGGATGCCATCAGCACCTGGAGATTTTCCTAGAGATGTCTGTTTTATGGCACGCTTGACTTCATCCAGTGAAGGAGGGAGGTCCAGCTCGGCCAGTACCTGCCTCTGGGGGATGGTGTCCAGGGTTTCCTCACACATTGTTGATAGCCTATTACGCAGGGTGTTGAAATGTTCAGCCCAGCATTATAGTATTTCCGATTTGTCAGTATGGAGATTATTTGCATCAGACAATTGGATGGGCACGCTACCAGTGAACTTAGGACCATACACTGCCCTAAGCCCTTCATGGAAGAGCTTACTGTTATGCTTATCAGCCTGAAGCTCTTTGTCGTCATTGTCGCAACCTACCCGGGCATTAAAGTCTCCAAGGATTACGAGCTTATCGCTAGAGGGAGTTGACCTGATGGCTTGGTCAAGGTCACTTTAAAAAGCTTCCTTCTCCTCATCGCTGTATGTCATGGTGGGAGCATATACACTGAGAATGGTCAAGCGGCGTCCCTTGTGGAGACCAATACGCATGCACATAATTCTGTCGCTGATGGCAGTAGGTCTGTCGAGCTTCTGAGCAATAGATACTCGTATTGCAAAGCCCACACCTCCAATTCTGGGTTCTCCCTCTGGCTTGCCTCTCCAGTAGAAGGTGTAGCCTGTACCA
>JAQQAE010004141.1:0-19186 GCA_029823295.1 Pseudamia nigra | reverse complement strand
TACCCACACCAATCAGCATAAATCCTGTTATCATGGTTCCGAATAGATAAATATCCATCACATCCCCAGTGGACAGCTTCTCAAAAACACATAGGTTTCCGTGCGTCCACCGACCCCATACGTGTCCAACAGCCACTGTCCTCAGAGGACCTTGGGTTCCCCTTGACCCGTCTCCTGCGTGTCAATTTCGTTGAAGTCCAGTTGGTCAATTCCATGTTGTTTTTGAGTTTAGGGGGGAGACGCTGACAGAGAATGAGCACGAAAAACACACCAACAGACATAGCAAGCAGGGAAACAGGGACGGGAGCAGATAGAAATGAGTCCTCTCTCTCTGACAGCCAGAAGAAGAGAGATACATCCACCCACTGGAACCAACATGACCATTCCACTCGGTGATGTCATATTATTAAGGCTGATCTGTGAATATGACTGTTAGCTTTTACTATATTTGCTCCATTTTATACTGTTTGTACAGAGCCTGTATGTTTTGTTTTACTGTGTTTGTTTTATCCATAGACTACATATATTACTGGACAAAGTGACTATGACGTCACCCATTACTTTCTGAACGGCCATTTCGAAGCCAATCGGGTTGTCACTTCCTGGATGGCATATTGGAGCCAAAAACAGGATGTAACCATATTTGCACGAACGGCAGCGGGGCTTATAAAGAGTTCATGCCAGGGGACTCATGGAAGAGCTAATATTAGCCGCTAGCTTACTGATGCGGTAAAACTTCACCATGCAGTGTCAAATAAAGTCATATCACAGAGTTGTTAGTGTAAACACTTTCCCACAGCTGCAGTCGAGTGTATGTCATGGAAACTATGAACATATTGAATAAATAGAAGATACGACGCTCTGAATAAGTCTGACTGAGCTGTAACATAGCGACATGTCAATCAAACCAGAGCACGGCAGTGATTTGCTGGATTACATGCCGCAATATCTTAATAACAAAGCAAAACGTTAAAGATGTACTATCACATTACTTATCAGAGAGTCCAAATAAAACTTTTGAGACGATGATGACCCATGAAAAAAATTTATTTGCTTAGTATTTTCAGATAGAAGACCAATGTATCTCTATGGGAAAAAAACTTCTTGGAGCTGGATGACCGGTTCCCCAGCGGCCAAACGGTGGGATTACAACGTGAAGTTACGTCCGCATTGGCCTTATTGAACAGCCCCGGCCGTTGGCCCTTGGTTTTATCTCTGAAAATTGTCCATGAGTGTTCAGAAAGATGCTTATAAATAAAATACATTATTATATCAGTGGTATAAAACACAGTAAAAATATCACTGCTTGCAGTGTTCTGTAAGACAATTAACTGGCATTAAATGTCTTTATTTTGACATGGAGGTGCTGCGCGCACTTTCGCTGCGGCCCCCTCCCCCTAGGTGGGAAAAATGTAATTTTATTGTAGATGGAAACATTTGACAATGACAAAAAAGCTATTCTGATTCTTCTGATTCTGACATCCCTGTTTGGAAATAAACCCTTCAAAAGATTTTAGTTTTTCAGTTTTAGATATTCCACTGTGTAAATGTTACATATTAAACCGTTTGCTTTTCTTTAACTACAGATAGAACACCTTATACACGCATTTGGGAAGCGATGCAATAACCGGCATGAACAATGGTTACATTTCCGTGTCTCATCCACAAACACAAGCCGCCCAAACTGACCACAAGTAACAGTCAAACTGCAAATTGCTTCAGAGAACTTTACATTACATTAGCAGATTTCAAAACAGCATCATGTCCAAACCCAGCTGTTGTGACACATCCACTAGAATGATGCAACCTATAGCTTGTATGCAATGATCCAAACACACCCTCACATATAGTATCACAAATATCTGCAGATGCCTGAATGTTGTAATGAAACGGAGACTGACCTTATATCAACAACTTAGACACAAAGTCAGAGACAGAGTAGAACAAAATGAATGACTCAATGGAATTAGCAAACGTCTTAGTAAATTAAGTCTAACGGAACTACAGCGATCTAGTGTTTGGTGCAACTTCATGAGTCCTATAGGTGAATTTCAAGTGTTGTGAAATGATGCATATGCACAGCAGCTGGTTTGATTACATGCAAAATGTCTCTGATGCACAGCAGGCTGAAAAAAAATCAGGATCAAAGGTATAGATTGTGTCAAACTATCACGGGGACAAAATAATCAATAAAATGTGTAAATATAAACAAATTAAACAAGAAAATTAAGTAAAAAATCAACAAATTAAGAAAATGAGTAAAAATGAACAAAATAAAGAAGAAAATTGATTAAAAAAATGAATAAAGTAATTAAAAAGAGTAAAAATGAACAAAATAATCTTAAAAAATGTAAAAAAAAAAACACAACAACAAAATCAAGAATATTAATTCAAAAATGAACAAAATAAACAAACCAGCCCAAAAATGGGTAAAAATAAACCAAATAATGAGGAAAAAACAAACAAAATAGTCTGAAAAATTAGTGAAATAATCCAGAAAATGAAAAAAATTATCACAACAAGAATAAAATAAATAAAAGAAGCAAAAAATAAGTAACAAAATTAGTAAAAATATCAAATAATGAAGAAAAATTAACAAAATAATTTAGAAAAATTTGTAAAAATGAACTAAATAATCCAATTTAAAAAACGAACAAAAACAATCAAGAAAATTAATTTCAAAAATGAACAAATTAGCCCAAAAATGGTTAAAAATGAATCACATAACTAGGAACATAAGGAAAAACAAACAAAATTGTCAGGAAATGATCCAGAAAGTGAAAACAAATCAAGAAAATAATAAAATAAAGAAAGAAGGCAAAAATAAGTAACAAAATGAGTAAAAAAAAAGAACAAAAAATAAAAAAATAGTAAAAATGAATAAAACAATTAAGAAAATGAACAAAAGTGAGAAAAGAAACCCATAAAAAGTGAACAAAATAAGAAAGTCAACAAAATAATCAAGAAAAATAATTACAAAAGTGAAGAAAATACTAAGGAAAAGTAACAAAAATGATGAAACTAACCAAGCATACATGCAAAAATCAACCAAATAACCAGAAAAATGAGGAAAAACAAAATGGTCAAGAAAATTTATGAAATTGAACTAAAATAACCCAGAAAATTACCAAAAACAGTGAAAAAAAAAAGCAAAAATAAGCAACAAAATGAGTAAAATATTGCAAGTATTCAAGAAAAATGATGAATGAAACAAGTGACAAAATGAAGTTAAAATAAACAAAGCATTCAATTTGAAACTATTTTATTCATTTGGATATAATGCTGTGATAGCTGCTACTACGTCTCTCCATGCACCAGTTTATTTACCGAGCAGTGAGTGCTGTACGGGGCACGCCACAGACAGGATGTTCTTGTGAACCAGCTCGATGGGACCCGGTCGGTGTGAGATCTTGTCGTTGAGGTCGTCGGCCAGTCGGGCTCGTTTTAGCTGCAGCTGCTTGGCCTGCAGGGACGGCTCAGCTGACGTCTCTGAAGGGGACACGACACGACAACAGGCACCAGTGTGATTACTAAACACCGTACTCTGATCTGTGGCAAAACAAGAACAAGGTCGCAGACAGGAAGTTGTCTTTCTGGAGATCACAGGTAGTGACTTCTAAGTCTCTTGTTTTATGGAGTCAAAAGTGAAGTGACACCAGTTACTACCTAAAATAGTTGAAACCTCTGAAGCTTTCATTAACCATCAAACCAGACGTCATGGCTAGAATTCTACTCAGAAAGGCAGTTACTGTACATTTGAAAACACACAAACAGAGCATGAGAAATGACCTAGAAACAAATAATATGGCAACACCAGATAATTAAAAGTCACGCTGAAGGGCTGCTAATGTTACATTATGCTGATTGATAACCTTTACAATCTAAAGAGCCATTTTTGGGCAAAAATTAAAAAGAAAAAAAAAAAGTCTACAGCCACAAAAAATATTCAAACCCTTCAAGTACATGACAAATGACATTAGTTTTAGCTCATAACATGTTAACACCAAGTTATTATTTGATTCTTTTTTGTTAATTTTTTTCAAACTTTTTGTTCAGTTCTTTGACCATTTTGTTTGTTTTTGCTCATTTTTCAGATAAGTTAGTTCATTGTTTTAATTTCTTTTCACTTTTTAAATGATTCTATTCATTTCTTAGGGTTTTTGGTTCATTTTCCAGATTATTTTTATGATTTTTTTTTATTTTGTGTATTATTTCGATCAGTATTTTTCTTTATTTTTGTTAATTTTCTTGTTTATATTCACTTACTTGACTATTTTGTTCATTTTGTTTATTTTTTGTTCATTTTGGTGATCTTTTTTAAAATTTTTGGTTCATTTCCTTGATTTTTTTGTTCATTATGCAGCATAATTTGCTTCTTTCAGTACAACAACTTGGAGGCTAAATATTCACTTGCTTCCTGATACAGCCATCCTCTGATCAACACTATGACCACTTCAACAGTTACGGTAGGTCATAATGTTTTTATTTTACTTCATTTTGTAGAATTTTAACCGTGCTGAATGTATATTTTCACTGAATGAGTTTTAGAAAGCACAGGTTAAAGGCTAGTCAGTCTCCCTCCTGCACTTACTACTAGTGTTAACATTAAGTGGGGCATTTACGCTGCTGTGCAGCTACAAAACTAGTTTAAACTGGTTCATATACAAATGCAAAGCAGGAACTATACATAAACAGTTCATGTAAAACTGGTTAGTTCCTTTGTAAAATGTCAACCATGTGACCAGGTTTTTAAAGCATTGCTGTTTGTGTGAAAAGAAACTCACCTTCCAGAATGTGCATCCTGACCAGCTCCGAGCGCTCAGGGCGACTCCGGATCTTCCTTTTCAGGTAGTCCTCGGTCTGGGGAAGGGAGCACATAGGGGTCATATACACCAGAAAAGCCGGCAAATACAATAACAGTCCAAGTTTTAGCTTTTGTCAAGTTTGCCGATTTAACTTTGCTTTCTGTACAGTCTGGGATGCAGACCACAATCTAAAACTCATTCCACTTATGCACGGGGTTATTTTGATCTTTTGGAAATGAGAAAGCGTTGAACTTTGATGCAAATCACACTCACCCTGGCTCGCTCCAGACTCTTCCGCTGTTCATGAAAAGCTGCCGGGCTCTTCAGTGCTGCAGGATAAACAAAAAGCAAGGGAAAGGAAGAGATAAATGATAAGAGATGCAGCTCGGGCAAATTCAGATGAGTTACAGCATTGCTTTCAGTAAGTTAATGTGACAGATTAGGGGAATACATAAAGACAGCCTCAAAGGAGGAGTGGCTGTCGGACCAGAGGGTCAGCAGTGCTGTTCTGAACCACACGGTCTCACAATACATAGGTAGGCTGCTGCAGCGTGAGGTGTGTTGAAAAATAAAGGTTCATTCTTCTGCAGTGGAAACATCACGTTCCTTGCAATAATACAGATTTGTACAGTCACTGCTGTAGAACTAATAGGTCTATATCCAAACTTAGTAGTGTAGATTCAACCATTAACAGTGTCACTAATCAGGATAAAGATGGTGGGATTTTTGCCGGGCTCTGTACCAAATGACTCATACTTCTTTATATCTAGAGGAACATCATTTGTCATTTGTTGGCTGAGTCATCTCTACAGCACTACAATCATTTCATTTTAATCCTAATTTATGAGAGTAGGTTGTGACACATTTTTATCCTTTATCTCACAGTGCCCACAACACTAAAGAAGGGTACTTGTTACAGATGCCAGCTTAGTTTCATTTACAGCAGAGGAGTCGAGCAGTTTCAGAAAACAGCACGCTGAGTCAGTCAACAACCTACAGTATATGGAAAATGTAATCACCATATGGCTGATGCCCACTGTACAGATTTACACAATCTGCACAATAACTGTAGAGAAGTTGAGGAAAATGGGAAATATGACATGACAGATGGACAAAATAGCTAACAATGCTCCACTTTTGGTCCAGAAACAGAATCTAAATGAACAAATTCAGTATTCTGAACAGATAAAAAGGCAAACACCCCTCCTTGAATCTCAACCTTATCGTGGTGAGGGGTTTGCGGGCCTGAGTGATCCTAGGAGCTATGCTGTCAGGGGTAATTCACCCCTGGTAGGGTCTCCCAGGGCAAACTGGTCCTAGGTGACAGGTCAGACTAAGAGCGATTCAGAAGACCCTTATGATGAATTTCCTGTGGGCCCACTACCTGCAGGAAGGGTCGTAAAGGTTCAGAGCTGTGTGGTTAGGGTGGCAGCTGAAGGTGGGGGGCTGGTACTTTTACTGTTGTTCTTTTTCTTAGACAGACCTGGGTGGTCCAATCCCCAGTTGCCAAAACTAGCTCCAACTGGGAGAAGGCCTTGGAGCACACCCAGGACACGTTGAAGGGACTATGTCTTTTAGCTGGGCTAGGAATGCCTGGCAGCCCCCCCAGAGGAGCTGGAGCAGGTGGGTGGGGAGAGGGAAGTCAAGGCTTTGTTGCTTAAGCTACTGCCCCCGCGACCCTGACCAGGATAAGTGGAAGATGATGGATGAATGGGCGGATGAAAAAGACAAATATTACTTGCTTGATTGTTTCTGAGCTTTAAATCTCAGAAATGAGAAAATTAGAGCAGACATCTGTGGAAATTAACAACTGAATCTGAAATCTCAATTTGCATATCAGATTTTATGCATTTCAGTGTGCAATTTGATAAGATGAGCTGAGTTTGAATAACGCTGTTTCTCAACAAGCAAGAGCAAAGTTACAGACTGCAGTTTAAATGTTGTCAGCAATAATAAACCAACAATGTGAACAATAATTTTAAAAAATTAAGATAATTTAGGACATAAACAAAAACTGAATAAAATAAATACTAACATGAAAAATATTAACAGAAGAATACACAAATATTCCACAAAATGAGCAACATAATCCACAAATTTACCAAAAATAAAACAAAATTGGTGAAAAACTGAACCAAATATTAAGCAAAATGAACAAATCTACTTTTTCAAACAGACATTACCAAGTCTAGAGTACAATCCCCATTTGAAAAAAGTTGGGATGCTGCATAAAATGTATATGAAAACAGAATACAATGATTTGCAAATCTCATAAATCCAGATTTTATTCCTTATAGAATATAAACGACATATCAGATTTTGAAACTGAGAAATTTTATCATTTCATGGAAAATGAGCAAATTAAACTGCATCATGCAAAGAAGAAGCCATGTGAACGCCACTATCTTCCCTGGACCAAAGCTCATATGAATCAAAATGTGAAGTTCTCCTCTGAAACCAACCAGCTTGTTATCAGCAGACAGTTCAAAAGCCTGCATCTCTGATGGTATGGGGGTGCAAAACTGCCTCTAGGGGGGTACATAGAGGTTTTAGATCAACATGTACTCCATCCAGAAAACATCTCTTTCAAGGAAGGCTTTAAATATGTGATCAAGACAATGTTAAACAACATCCGGCATCATCTCGACAGCATGACGTCACAGGAGAAGAGTCCGGGTGCTGAACTGACCTGCCTGCAGTCCACACCTTTCACCAATAGAAAAGATTTGTCACATCATGAAATGAAAACATCTGCCAACAAAGCCCCAGGACTAACCCTAACAATGTATACTTATTTTTTACAGTAATAAAACCATATGACTTCCTTCAGTGGTGCAGTCTCTCTAAATGTTTACACTGGGTGACAGGCAGCGTGGACACTGATGGATGGGGCTGAGGGGACACCAGTTCCAGAGAATCTAAAGTAGTGAGAGTGTGGACTGATGGATGGACCGCTGCGCACGCGATAGATATTTTTAGCAGGACTTAAGAGGAGCAAATTTTGTGTCTAAATGAAGGAAGGAGAAGCTCAACAGAAAAACCTACAAAATCCCTGCTGTTGAGTTTTATCTGATGTTTCCATTAGTCTGAATTTAAAAAAAAGAAAATGTTCAAGTTGAACAATCTGAACAAGGGATAGAGGACCCGATCAAAGTCACACTGTGATTGTTGCGGCCAATATTGCAATCTGTGATTCATTTTGCACTTAAAACTACAGGTCTTATTTACTGATTCAATTTCTGTAATTGCAAAATGAACAAGAAAGGGACCAAACGCAAAGGATAATCCAAAAAAAATCAACAAAAAAAAGATGAAAAAAGTACCAAAGTGATCAAAAATGTGAATTAATAATTAACAAAATTACCCAAATCAATGAGGAACAAAATTATCATCAAAATGACAATAATAGTTATAGTACAATAGTTAGGAACAATAGTTATCAGATAACCTTCAAAATATTGCTAAAATCAACAAAGAAAGAGCATGAACTATCAGTCAAACAAAAATGAACCAAATAACCACAGAAATTAATAAAAATGAAAAAATAATCAACAGAATATAAATAATATGAGCATAATTAGCAGAATAATCAATAAAATAAGCAAAAAACAGCTAAATTAACAAAAAAAATAATCAGACCACCCTGAATCCAAAAAACTTAGACCTATAAATCGTCTTTTTGCTCAGGCTGACATTGTAATTACATCTGTGACTTCATTACTAACACAGACCCCAAAATTATGTCCAACAATAAAGGGAAGGGGTCACAGAGGTAGAGACAAAGAGAGCCATAAAGTCTCTGGGGAAGGATGCAGGGAGGACAGTGGCAGTTACAGTGATGTAACACGGGAGTCATCTGATTGGTCAACAGCTGGTGAAATCCCTGCCGAGGGCGTGTGTGTGTGTGGACATTCTGACTGCAGCAGGGCGTCAACTGTATGTATGACTGAGAGGAGGTCGTCGGGGGGTGGGGGGCATTCCTCATGTGCTGTTCAAACAGACCTACATAGTAATAAAATGCTCAGGATGACACAGATTCCACAGCATCAGACAGTCACGTATGTACTGGATTGGATTCACTGGAAGACGTCACAGAGAACACATAGATGTATTAAAACAGAAGAGAAGATTATTTTTAAACACCAGCCTCATCTTTGCTGACCCATGTAGGAAAATGTGCGCTCTTCTTACATACTGACTAATGACCGTTAGCTTGTCACTAGGGTTGACAGCTAAACTCAAACCTGAAACTGAGTGGAGTAAAGGACTGGATGTTGAATTTGTAGTGCTGTAGCGTACAGTGTGCTGGAAATGGGAAAATGGTAACTGAAGAGCTGAAACAGGTGGTCTTCATTTCCTGGGATGGTCCTCATGAGAGACAGCTTCATCACAGTGTTTGATGGTTTTGTGGAGACACATTCAAAGTTCTTAAGATTTTTGAGATTGAATTACCTTCACTTTTTAAAGTAGTGATGTAGGGTCTTTTTACTGAGTACTTCTTGTTCTAATGTGGATTTGTACAGTAGTTATAGTCACACTAACAAGACTTTTGACTCTGTACCCACCCTTCCTCTGCACAAGACAACTGATGGTGTGATTCACATTAAGACAAGAAATACAACCTATTGACATAACCCCTCCACACTAAATGTCTTAATTTTGAATTGATGTGAGAGAAGCGTTTACTCTAGAGAGGATGTCCTTGACCCAAGGTGCAGAAAATGTGAGCTTATCAATCAATCCCACTGGACCTGACCAGGACTCTGCCTGGCTGCAGGGCTGGCATCAGAGTAAAAGGCAGAAGATTCAGGTACAAGCTTGTTCTACTAGTTATACTGATGGGCCTAGTGAACTCACTACAGAACATAATGGTTGAGTTGAAAGCACTGGTGAGAAGCCAGAAAGAGTTTGGAGAGGCTAGCTTCATGTGAACTGACTCAACAGACTCTTCTGTTTAATTGACTGGACACACCATGAAGCTGGTGACTACTACTCAGCTGGAAACGTGTTGGTCAGGACACTTCTACTCGTCATTCTCTTAAATAAACTTCAACAATGAAGATAAGACGCCAGACTTTGTCACCTCGGGGTCTGTCTGCTACTGCTTATCCAGTGTGTCAGAACAAACATCTCACCGTCACTCACCTGGGACTTTTTTTGTGCACAAGCATTAAAATGTGATTTGAGTCGAGGATGTGGTTTTAACTGTCAGCTCAATCACGATTCTGCACTGTTATCTCATTGTTCTGAGTACACAGAGTGGGAAGGGAAATGTGTGCTACGAATACAGAGTACCATACTTTCTGTATGACTCAATACTACTCTGACTTTTCACATTCATGCTCCTCTAATGCTGACCTTAGACTTAAACATCACATCAGAGGCCAAGTAAAACACACCATCAGTCTGCAGTAGATTCACTCCTTTGCATGTGCCACAGTTTTTCCCATAAAATGTACTTCAGAGAGTAGTTATTTTGCAGAATAACCCTACTCACTTATATGAAAAAAATTTACTCCGACTTCTATATTTTGCTCCACCTCAATGAGTAGGAGTAAAAAAGGTTGGGGAAAAAAAAAACCAAAAAACAAAATACTCAATTAAATAAAACATGAACAAAATAATCATGCAAATTACCAAAATGAATAGACTAAGTGACAACAGGAGCAAAAACATACGGAAATAATAAAAAAAACAGTAACAAAATGAGCAGAAACTTAACAAAATAATCAAAAAGGGAAAAAAAAACAAAAATTATCAAAATACCTGTTTGAATGCAGTTTATGCTGCAATAAATTCCTTGTTATGAAGCTACTCAATACCTCAGTCGTGTTTTTACCAGACACTCTTTTATTCAAGTACCCAACATCCAAATAATCACAAAAAAATAACAAAATGAGCAAAAAACTAACAGTGACCAGAAAATTTACATAATAATGAAGAAAACTGGCAAAACTAAACAAAGCAGTCAAGTAAGCTGTACAAATGAACAAAATAAGTAAAGAATAAAAGAAAAGGAAAAAGATAATAAATTAAATGAACAAAAATAAACATACAATTAAGATACGCATCAAAAAGGCAATAAAATCAACAAAAGGGTGAGCAAAAATGATCAAAATCCTCAAAAAGGTTGACAAAAAATTTACAAAAAAAAAAGTTATCAGCAAATTACAAAAAAAGAAGACATTAAGGAAAAACACTGGTACAAAGCAAAACAATTAAGTTAAAAAATAAACAAAGTAAGCACCAAAATCACCAAAAAAGTCAAAATAATCATGGAAATAAACAAGGAGACCTGTTTGAAGGCAGTATATGAGATTCTAATAAATTCCATGTTATGAATTTACTCAGTACTTGAGTAATTTCTTACAAGACACTCATATTTATGAGTAATTCTACTTCCACTTGAGTCCTTAGAATCATGAAGTACCTATACATGTACTTTACTGCTTCTGTGTACACCCTGGTGACTGTGAACTCATCTGAACTCCATCTACAGCTGCATTGTCGTCGCTCCTTCCCCTTTCCTCTGTGTTTTTCACCTCACCTCACCTCACCTGTCCGTCTATTATAACATCTTATTTGGAAACACCTTGCTTATATTTCACGTGATACCTGCAGCAGCGTGCCGTTCCTGCAGCGATCAGCTTGTCCAAAGCGTCTGACTGGCACCGGGGAGGGGCTGGTTCACACCATCTACACTTGACAAACCAGTATTTACCCACCGTGTCTCATTTGTTTCACTGTGCCTCTCCTCTTTGTACTTCATTTGACCCATGCAGCCCAATCGTTTAACAAAGGCCTTGGCTGTGGAACAGCTTTTGCTCTGACTTGTTGTGTTTCAAGGTAACAGATAAAAAACCTAAAATAAAATGCAGATAAAAATGCTCTCTCTAGTCAATAGCAATGTTTCTGACAATAAAGGTTAAATTATGGTTTTAAATGGTTTATAAAAGATGCATGCAAACAAAAACACATCCATGCAAGATTTTTTCAGAAAAAATGCTAAAATGGCCTAAAAGGCATTAAATGCAGAGAATGGCATTAAAGAGGCTAAAAGACAAAAAAAGAAAAGATGCAGCAAAATGAAAGCAACATATTGACATGAAATGAAAACATTGCAAAAGATGCAAAAAAAAAACCGCCAACAAACCACAATTACATAAAAAGAATAACACTTGGAAATATGTGAAAGACCAAAATAACCCGGGTGCAAATGACAAAAATGACAGAAATATGTAAAATGTGTAGAAAATGCAAAAGGATTACAATAAAATAAGAGATAACAAGGTGAAAATATTGCAAAACATTAAAAAGAAGCAATACATAAAAGACAACAATGGTGTAAAGTGTGCAAAAGATGACAATGGTGTAAAATGTGTAAAAGACAACAATGGTGTAAAATGCGCACAGGATGAAAATGTAAAAGAAGCAAAAAATACCCATATTAGATGAAAGAAAAAAGTGATGTAGAACAGGAAAAAGATGCCAAAAAAATCAATTACAGTACATAAAAATATCAACAAAAAGGGCAAATATGAAGAAAACAAAAATGTAAATAAAAACACTAAAATAACCTGCGACCAGGGTTGGATGGAGTACACAGAAACAGTACTCAAGTAAAAGTATTCTCACTTTATAATTCTATCAGTCAAGTAGAAGTACTCGTAAAAAAAAGTACTTAAGTGTTAAAAAAAGTATCCCACACAAAACTACTCAAGTACTGAGTTTTCTTTTTAATTTCCGTAATTATTTAAAAGTTTTGGTGATTTTTGAAGGACGAGACTTCCAGTTCCTTCCAGTCATGTCAGAAGATCCTAAAAATAGTCCGCGCTGAATAACTATTAGTTTCTGATAGGATTTTAACATAAAACATTTATGGATTTCATCTAAGATTTACACACGATGTCTGAATGTTTTAACTGTTGGACACGAGATGTTTCCTGCTCTGTTCACGGTCTATTTTCAGGATGCGGGTATGGTTTCACTTTTCCACAATGCACATGTAAGAGATACAACAGATCCTGAGTGGATCCGTATTTATGAATTCATCACTGCCTTAAAATAGAGTCCAGTGATCTCATCACCCTTCTACTTTTCAGAGAATTTAATAGTCAAAACTAGGCCTAGGCAATATATCAATTTTATTGAGTAATTCTAATTTTTCTGTTGGCTAGGATTTAAAAAATAAAAAATTGAGTTTTTTTCTCCTCTTGCTATGGTACACCTTTTGCCCCCAGGAGCTTCCATTGCTTTCCCCCTCCCCTTTGTTTCCTTAGCAGAGATGCAGACACATCAACAACATGGCTATTGCTAATGAGAGCGAGAAGTTTGTTCCTAAAAGAGGAATAATATCGTCTGTGGTTTGGAACTGGTTTGGGTTTGTGGCAACAGACATGAAACAAGTGACTACACACTGCAAAGTTTGTCTAAAGCCAAGCCCATTGTAAGAAAAGGCAGCAGCACAACAAACTTATTCCAGTAGCAAAAACAGAGGCATCCAGCAGAGTGGGAAAAATGCCACTCTTTATGAGGGGAAGAAATCCGCTACAACCAACAAACTCCCACTAAAAATCAGCTTACTGAGGTGGAATCATTTACTCAAGGCACCACGTATGATAAGAAAGGAGCATGATGGAAAGCGATCACCAAAATGGTCGCTTTGCACATTGCTAAAGATTCACATCCATTTGTGGAAAAGACCGAGTTTATCCACTTGCTGAAAACTATAGACCCCAGGTATGTGCTTCCTAGCAACAAGTATTTTGCTGAAGTTGCTTCTCCCATCATCTGTGTCATTTATACCTATTGTTTTCTATTAAAAAAAAATGGGGAAAAGTGGGAAAAATTGGGGAAAAAAAACCGTAAATCAAATTTCTGGTGAAAAAAATCTATTTTATTTTTAGGCCATCTCGCGCAGTCCTAGTCAAAACCTTCCCACATCGCTGACATGTTAAATGCCCTCTACTACTGGTGTACTTACTGTAAAGTTGTACTGTATTATGGGTGGTTTCTAGCACAAATGTTGCAGAGTTTATAGGGTTTGGGAATGTGACGTCACCATGCATTTTGGGACCTATGTGCAACTAGCGTGGCTCGCCATTATGATTGTATGAAAAAAAGCCTCTGCTTCAATCCACAAGTTTGAGTATTAGACTCTTTACAATGGTTGGTTGCTGTTTTATCAATTGCAACACCCTTCACATGATTCTGCAGGAAGATGAAAGCTGGACGGTGCGCAATTTTTTAGTTTTCCAACTTGGAAAAGACATCACGGAGCGGCAACATTGGAGCCAACAGAATGCCACCAAATGGCCTAAGACACCAAAAATATGATAAACATAACTAGTAATAAATTGTGTTTTTTCACAAAGCGGTTATAACAAAGTATGGGCAGCAGAGAGATGTAAAACCAACTTAGCTTGGTAAGTATGATGGTCTACTGATTTTCCTGCTTTAAATATTTGCAGATCTTTTACCAAGCTGTTCATAAATTGTTTGTTCTACGCTTTGTATCCACGTTGTTCGATGCCATCTCTTTATTTGTTTACAACTCTCCTGACAAAAATATGGCATTGATCTTCCAGAGTGCATTGTCATTTCTCAAGCTCTATAGTGAGTCTTGTGTCTGCATTAGAGCTGCTCAGTTTTAGTTTTACTCTCCCTTGTGTAAACTGTTGTTTTACTGCTGCGGGCGAAAAAAGTGACAACTTGAGACAGTGAAGCAAGTCCAGTTTCTGAATTGTGACATGCACTAAGTCTGATTTACATAGATGCTGACTAGAAGCAGTGAAGCAAAACACATTTGAGTGTACCATCTACAAATGAATGGAACACTGCCTTCACATCTCTATGAACAGGTATTCAACTCATCTGTATTTGATAGTGGCAATGATAATCCAACATTATCTCTATATCGTTCATGATTCAAGGCTGAAACCTCAAGACAATATGGAGAGCAAACCCAACAGAACCTCAGCGAGCAAGCCCAGAGCGACAGGGGTGGGGGTTCCTCTAACAAAAGAATAAGCACCTCCAGCAGAATCAGAGCTCCGGGTAGG
This sequence comes from Pseudamia nigra, assembly GCA_029823295.1. Taxonomy (NCBI): domain Eukaryota; kingdom Metazoa; phylum Chordata; class Actinopteri; order Kurtiformes; family Apogonidae; genus Pseudamia; species Pseudamia nigra. Next base: position 4,320 of record JAQQAE010004141.1, on the reverse strand, counting down.
AGGACATCTGCCTCGACTGGCTGGGTTAATGGACAGAGTAGAGTCCATTTTGGCCAGTTTTGGTCGGACTAATGCAGTAATTAATTTCTGTACATGTCATGCAAACCTACTGAGTGAAGCCCACTGAAACTCAAGAGAGAGTGGAGGAGGAATGGGTGTACTCACACTGGGAGTTTGTTCTGCGCCTGGGCGCGTGTCACACCTTTAGCACAGATCATTTGAGTAATGCGAGTAGAAGCGAACTGCACTCTGGCCCCGGGCCTCAGTGCGGTTGGAGGAGGTGGGCCACGGTGCGGCATGGTTGGTCACGCACGCGAACGAGCACGGCGACTGTATGTGAATATGACGTAAAATCACCGCGTCCTTCACTACACTCATGTCAAAACAATGGCAGCAGCTGAAAAAATCTCTACCTGCGGGCAGCGCAGTTAATTGCAAATCGTCGCCTTGCATTCTCGAGAAACTTGGGTGTGTCACCAGACAGTATCTGAGCGAAATGGCACACCCTTCGCCATAAAATCATTACGATCATCCGGACATTTCCTGTGTTGTGATCCACGATACAGAATCTGTTGAATGCGGCGGCTGCAGCTTCTGATGACGTACACACAATGCAGAAACAACGTGATGACATCTCTACAAGACCAATCGGGCCTTAGCCTGCAGTGATGTGAGCAGAGACACGCTGATGACTGGAAAGGTGTGAAGTAGGTCCCGGCTCGGCTTGAGCCAAAATGGCCCTAGTGTGAGTATGTGCATCCTCATAGACTTCATTCATCAGTGTCCCCTCTGTGCACCTCAGAGGCACTTTGAGAATCTGTAATTACTCCATCAGAAAAGATAAACTCTCTGACAATAAACGCTTTGGGTTTTCTAAGTTAGAAGCCCATAGCAACAGTGGATTTTTTAAAGCGCACCAACATCTTGCTACTTGTGGAACTCTGAATCAGGATGTGGATACAGAGGAAGAGGAAGCTGCCCTGTTTGATAACTCAAAAGTGGTGCAAAGACGCCGCTAAATATGACACATGCAGAACACAGACGGCCAAAATGATAACATGCAGATACAAGGTGACATCTGGCTGATCCACTGTTTAATTTCAAAATATAACTTCACAATTTAATTTCAAAATATTCCTTAAAACAGATGTGAGCGATGTGTTAATATGGATAACCCGAGTGCACATTGGGCATAAAGCAGTTTTTTTCTTATGGGGATCAATGTGCTGAAAAATTGGGTTTTGTTATTTTTCATTTTCTAAGTGTCAAGAAGTAAACACTGAGGTGACTGTGGATCAATTTGAGCTTTATTTGCATCAGAAATTGTCCACAGGTCCACAGTTTGGTTTGTCTTGGAACACATATGCTCTGCACAAAGACAGATTTAGGCACCTTGGTTTTCTTGTTTTATCAATTATAATGACCAGACTCATGCATTTTTGGAACAGAACATATGGATCTAGTGACTTAAACCGGGTATCATTCACCACAAGTCAATATTGTTTGTTCTACTTGTTAGCAAAGGAATGGACATGGCAGTAAATATGGATTTCTGCCAGCTGACGCCACTTATTTCAGACTTTTATGTGTATACAGTGCAGATATTTTCTGCATTTTTATTCACAATCCCACAAAAGCAACAAACTAAAGGTGGAGACTTACAAGTTATACCCCTGATACTTAACACAAACTTAATAACAAAGATAAGACAAGACAACAAACCCACGGTGCCTAAAACACTGCACAGCCCTGTATTTATGCAGACGAAGGAATCTTTCCTCCTGCACTTAGTTTCATTCAAAAGTTGACACGTGTTACATTTCCTCACTGAACAGAAGTCACATAAAACTGACTTTCTGATGCAGAATCAATGTTTTTCTGTTATTTTTGTTGCATATTTTTATATTTTTGTTGCCTCCAAATGAAGCAACTGATAAAAACACTAGAGGTGGAGTAAGACGTACACACTGCCGATGTCTGATGTAAAAATTTGACCACGAGTTTGCACGATATTCTCAATTTGATTTAATTCAGTGACTTACGTGGCATGATCCCTTGGCTGACCAGTTCCTCTCGTGTGCGTCTCTGCTGGAGTTTGAGCTGGAGGACTGCATGGAGACAGAAGAGCAGAGAGTCAGAGACAGCCGGAGAAGAAAACAAACCACAAGGATGAAGCAGAGTCCTCAACGCGTCTTATTGTCTGTCTATTAGCTACATGTACATAAATGAGCTCTCAGATACAACTCAAGCTGAAATCAAGAGGGCCTACACTCTCTGACACTCACTTCATCCTCTCATTTCCCCCCTTGTTTTGTAGTTCTTCTTTTTGAAGCTACAGAGGAGGCGGGTACAGGGAGGGTGTACTACACACTTCCTGTTTCTGGTCTTTTTTTGTAATTATTCTTTTGGTACCAACTTTGCATGTATGTGAATCAGTGAGGCATAGATAAGCAAAAAGATAAAAGAAACAACTGAGGGAGAGAAAAAAAAATCATGAAAATAAAGACAAATGTTGACTCCAGCGTACATAAGAAAAAGAAAAGGAGCATGTATGGGGTGATTACAGCGTTGTTTCAAAACAGGAAGTGCTCATTACATAACAAAAAGGCCGGGAGAGAGAATTTGAAGAAACACAGAAGAAGGTGGACCTTCCTCAAATTCAAAATATCTCTTAGTGCATGGTGCAACCATGCCCATATGCTGAGGTGGGTAGTACTCAAGTACATTTACTCCTAGCCGTATCGCAGAATACAGTTCATTCTTAGTCAGCTCCATTTGTCATGAAAAATATACACTTATATTTCACCATAGCTCAAGGAGTATGAAAAAAGAGGTAACAAAATAATCAATTCAATTTTTAAAAATCAGCTAAATAATCAAGTGAAGTAACCAAGTGAATAAACTAAGTATCAAAATAAGCAAAAATGTTTTTAAAAAAGTGAGCAAATAAAACAAATTAATTGTGCAAAATACAAATATAATAAGCACACACAAAATAAAATTAGCCTCAAAATGCGCAAAAACAATCGTAACAATAAAGTGAACAAAATAATCAAGTTAATTAACCAAATGAATGAAATCAGCAGTAAAATAAGCCAAAAAATTAAAGTGAGCAAAATACAAACATCATAAGCACAAATAAACAAAATAAGCTACAAAATAAGTAAAAATGATCATAGTACTCCAGCAAATGAACTAAAATGAAGAAAATAATTAATCAAAACTGAACAAATTAAGTAACAGGAGAATAAGTGAAGAAATTAAGCAACGACAGTGGATAAAAAACATGGATGTTAAAAAATTAAGAATAATAAGAAACCAAACTAAACAAAAACTAACAAAATAAGTGACAAAATAAAAATAATTAAAAATGACCAAAATTCCAGTTTGAAGGCAGGATATTTCACCACAATAATTCCATGTTATGAAGTCATTCACTACATGAGTATTTTCTTTAATTACATAAACTTTTTACTCTTGCTAATGTGCTCCACGCATGAAGATGATCACATAAAGTGAACAACAAACGAACAAAACTGAACAAACCAGTCACGTTAATTATACAAATGAACAAAACCAGCAAAAAATGAGTGAAAAGGGAGAAGATAATCAAGTAAATTGACAAAAAGTCAATGTAATATGCAACAATATAAGCAAAAATGATCAAGATAATCAAACAGGTGAACAAAAAACAAAAATAAGCAGCAAAATTGTTTAAAAAAAAAAAAAAAGTACAAATTTGGGAAAAACATTGGTTAAAAAAACAATTACTGTATTTTCCGGGTGATATGTTGCTCCAGAATGTTAGTTGCATCAGCCAAAAAATGCATAATGAAGAAGAAAAAAACGTGTGTAAGTCGCTGTGGAGAACATGTCGCATTTGTTCGGGGAACGCGCGTCACGCGAGCGGCCGCGCACTTGACGCCAGAAGCGAGAGCTCGCGGCTCGCCTCCCTGCCTCACCGAGTAAGTGATGACGTCGACACATTCGGTGTTAAGCTGACGGCAGGTATGGTTGTTACCGGGAAGGTCTACATTTTAAATTGTCAGTATTACAGATGCAGGTACACAAGCCTACAGTGACCTCTAGCGGCTGTCAGTGTGACAAACAACCAATACTCCAAATATGTCATATACAAGTCGCTCTAGTACATTTGTCGCTCCCCTAGCCAGACAATGCAAAAATTTGTTTTTTAGCTACTGTTTAATTCTTAACTAGCAGTCTGTCATTTTTTTTGTCCTCCTTCTTGTCAAGAGTACAGCTTGGCTTGATAAGTCCATTGTTGATTTGTTTTTTGTACTGGAGCTGGCTGTGCATTAA
>JAQQAE010004140.1:0-19188 GCA_029823295.1 Pseudamia nigra | reverse complement strand
TTTCTTGCCTTGTTTTAACAGATGCATCTTCTGCTTTCCGTTAACAAACCTTATTATTACGGCCGGTTTGTTGTTTCTCTTGGGGAGAGGGTGACATGTTTCAATATCTGTAATTAAATGACACTCAGTGAACAAAACATGAAATGTGTTGTGTTCGTACTGTCTATAATGAAAAAGTCCAAGCACATTTTAAAATGCACCATTATTTTTATTGCCTTTTTTCCACAAGGAGCTTTTTCTGATTTGGAGTTGTAAACTACAAAATGTATGTGTAATACATACTTCATATGGGAGTTTTCATGGGTCCAGAAGGGATTAATTCGTTTTACATGTATTCCTATGGAAAAACTCGCTCCGCCTAATGAATGATTTGCTCAATGAACGTGACGCCGGAACGGAATAAATTCGTTAGCCGGGGCACCACTGCACTTGTTCCTTCACAGTTTAGATATCTACAGTTTTAATGTATGTTGCTGAAAGTAATAAAAATGAAGAAATAATACTGAAAGTGTATCCAAACTTTTGACTGTTACTGTTCATACATAGTATACGATACTATTGTATCTGGTCTAATTGTTCCAGCATGACAAAGCAGAGTTTGGGTAATGTAGCAGGATTATAACAATACAATGTCTCCTATTGTACAGGAGAGTATGTCCCTCCATTGATGTCCTACAAAGCTTTCCAGGATTTAGGAGTGACTTGCTGTCACTGCATCCACACACTTTTCACAGACACTTCAGGAGGAAAAGCCATCTTTTTGTGTGTTTCAATGCCACACAAGGATTCTCAATTAATCTGTGCTCTCAATGTGGAAACTGGGAGACGGTGAACATGGAGTGAGCAGTAAAATCCTCCATCCTTCCTGGCATGTAAGACAGAAGTGCATCACCTTCAAGGGATTTAACTATCTGTCCTGGTGTTCCTGATGGTAATATGAAGGAAGTCAATACAATGTGAACTTGTAATTACCCTTTAAACACATCAGATATTCAAGCTTTTGTCCCTTTGATTAAATAAAATATGACATTGTTTTCCCCCCAACTCCTGCGAGGAAATGGAGAGAAAATGGATGGATGGATGACATTATTTTTCCTAATTCACACCTGCATCTGCATTCCAAGTCAAACATTTTGGAATAAAAATTGCAGAAGATATGCAAAAGAGTTGTCTCTGCCAACAAGGTTTAGCGATTATATATCTTAACACATATTAACACTCTTGACAAAGAGTGCTAATTTGATGTATTTCTTGATTTTCTGATGAGCTGATGGCCCCTGTCACACATCCTCTGACTTTATGGTATATACCCACTTTTTGATTTTCATTTTTGGTTTGATTGGTTGAACCACAGGCCATCCCCAGTGATTTGGGATTATATTATGACAAAAGGGCATTGTAAAGACAATAATGGCCATTTCAATGACAATTTTCTTGAAAATAAAATTTGGGCAGATGGGCAATTGCTCACGGTCTGTGGCTAATTTAATTAATATTATTATTGGCTATAACTTGTGCTGTTTTATAGTTTAAATTTAAATTTGGCTCATGGGCGTGGGATTAATGCACTCTAGCGAGACTATGCTTGGCTATGACTTGTAACATCACAAATTACAAAACTCCAAATTGGCATTTTTTTCTGTTGTCCATCTCAGGACAGGTAGCACTGATTAAGTTCAAATTTTCACAGGTTGTGACAGAGTTCATATAAACTTCAAAATTGAGTAAGGATGGATTTTCACAGTATGGGATCTTTAATGAAAGGGCATGGTTTAGAGTTAGGAAAAGACTGTGGTTTCAGTGAAAGATGTCCACTGAATCTATTAAATCGTTAAAACGGAAATTTTATGCCTCCATTGGTGAAAAAGAATACAGTACGTGTGACAATGGTTTGAAAAGAAAATACAACTGCATTTGCATGTTTTTGACAATGTCATAAGCAGTCATCAAGGTCTTTGGGAGTTAAGTTTATAATATACAGTTATTAAGGAAACTGTATGTATCCGGTAATATAAATGGCCATTAACTACAGTACTGTCATCATCATAATATATAGTAGTTTGTAAGAAAACTTACAGAATAAGAGCATGGTATTTTCTTTTATACTCTAGGCAAAAAGCAGAAAAGGTTAACAATATACAAGTAGAATCATGCATGTAAAATAAACAAATACAGCACACTGTCAGAAAATGCATTCACTGACCTTTTTGCATCCTGTCGGAGTCTCCTGTTAGATGTGTCTTCTACCAGCACAGCCTTAATGACAGTGAACATCTGGCCACCAACAGTGGGCTGCTAGGTTAAAAATAATGATGATGAAAATAACTCAAAAATAATTGAAGTAATGATTTTTTAGAAGACCAAGTTTTGCTGAAAACAGTTATTGGTAAAATGCTGATATGCTCAAATGTATAAAAAAAATAGGGCTGTCAAAATTAATGCTTTAACATGGGTTAATCCAGTTGCGTGGTTAATTAGATTTTAACGCAATTGACACATGGGCAATGCACAATAACTCAAAATCCCACAAAAACACCCATCGGCGTGGATAAAGCGCTGATTACTGGTACAAAACTCAAAATCCCACAATGCAACAGTGGTCAGCTGACATTAGCTCCCCCTCCTGATTCGCTCCTTGGTTTTCCGTGGGAAAAACAACATGGCGTCTTGAGGCATAAATATGTATTTTTTATCGTAAGCAACACGGTTAAGGAAAATCTAACTCTGCAGTAAGCTGCTTTTATCTACAATGGAAGTTACCATATGAATTATTGCGGCTAATTCAATTATTTTAGCGAGGAAAAAAAGAAATTTTGTGGCGAGTAATACTCCACTGTACAAAATGAGCATTTATGAACTTTTATCATTTATTATGTGTATTTGGTTACTGTTTGATAAGAAGTGACCAGTATTTACTTTTGAATATGTTGCCTTAAATTTGGCTTGGTTGTCTTTCATAGCTGTTTTCATTTATTGTATTTTTATGTATGGTTGACAGTAAATACTGTACAGAAGACTGTGATGTGCTGTGACACCATTCTGTCACAGCACATCACATTATTACCATCTGAGAACTCAAGTCGTTTGCATTGACATAATAAAAACAGAGCAGAGTCAATTTGCGCAGGCATGCGCTAAACAATTCCAAACAGTGGCACATGAGTGGGCAGTTGAAGCAAAAATCACAACTACAGAGACAGACGGTGCACGTAACACGACAGCTGTAACTAAACTCTTTTAAATGAGACACATTTAATAGTATGTAATAAACGTGTTAAGTATATATACAGTATCACCGTCTGTCATGAGTGTTTTTGCTGCCAGAAAATGAAAAACAATGAATGGGTATTATCATGATAAATTTTAATTAATCCACAGTGACCCTGTGATTAATAAGATTAAAAATTTTAATCATCTGACAGCCCTAGTAAAAAATAAAAGAATGAATAAATAATTTCAATTAATATCCAGGGTCTTAAGCAATTGAGTTTATATTTTGGGAGATTTAAATGTCCCATATCTTAACACTTAGTTTTATAATAGTTTCATCTTTGTGTCTGTTAAAGTCAATAATGTTGTTGACAAAATGATGTGTGATGATTGGACTTTTCTTTGGTTCTCTGGTGCCCTCTTTGTATCATCCATCCGCTTTTCATCACAAAATGGTCTGATTGGTTGAACCACAAGTCATTCCGACAGCGACCTGGCTGATTCTGGCACAAGGCTACTGTAAACACACAGTAATATTTCCATGGGAATAAAGCCAGTCATATTGGCAGTTGGTTTTGGAGGTATGACTAATTTAAGCTTGAATATGATTGATTATGATGTGTGATGTTTCAAAATTTAGAATTCCACTGGCTCATGGGGATGAGACTAATACATTATAGCTAGAATATGATTGGTTTTGACTTGGGTTGCAAACCATAAAAATCCGAAACAACCTGTTTTTTTCCCAGGACTGGTAGTACTGAGCAATATCATATTTTCACTGGTTTTTTACATCACTGGATTTATATAAACCTCAAAACCCAAAAGAAATGGTACCTTCCAAGTAGGTACTTCGATGTCAATCTGGAACTGCATTCTGCACTGTAGCATGTATACAGACAGACTAATATGAATACTGTGTGCACTACCCTCTTTCTGTGTGTGTCTCACTCTCCTCTCCCTCATTCATACCCTGTCCCAAGGTAAGTAGCACATGTGTGTTTTAAAATTCTGTGCCTATTCAACCATTCATTAAGCGTAGATTAGTGTCAGATGAAGCAACCAAAAAAGGACTTCCAGGTCTTGGAACGGATTAATTGGTTTTACATGTATTCTTGTGGGAAAACTGGTCCCGGCTCACAAGTTTTTTGCTTTACGAGCTTGATCCCGGAACAGATTAATCTTGTAACCCGGGGTTCCACTGTATTGTACATTCTGTGTAGAAGCCAGTTTGTTAAAGTTTTAAAGCGACAAACTTTTTATTTATTTATTTAGAACCAGAATTTAAAACAAAAGGAACGAATAACACATTGGCACAAATCGGACTCTTTGAAGTTTGAAAAGGCTGTAGGAAGCGATGAAACCCTTATCTAGTCCTAACCCTTTTTTTTTTTTGCCAAATTTTAACTCAGTCGTTTCTTGCCTGTGTACTGTACATACAGTAGATCTGTTTCAAAATATTTTGTATTTTTTTTTATTTATATTTAATTTTTTTTTTTTTTTTTACATCAAACCAACTCTTTAGTTTATTTAGTTCATTTCCAACTGTATCCAAAAGTTCTTCCAAGTTGTTCCCACAACAAAGTAAGTTAGTGTCATCTGCATATAATATTGTTTTTTAACACTGGACACTTCACATATATTGTTTATGTACAAAATAAGTAATAATGGCCCTAAAACAGAACCTTGCTGAACCCTGTACTTTACTGTACATCCAATAATTCTGTATTGTAGTATTTATTTGTACATACTGTTGTCTATTATTTAAGTAATTTATAAGCCAACTTAGTGCCACTCTTCTTATTCCATATTTTGTAAGTTTTGTTATTAATAACTCATGTTTAACAGTGTCAAATGCCTTTTTTAAATATAAAAAGACTCCAATTGCATACTCTCTTTTCAATTGCATTAGTTATCTCTATAAATTCTATAAGTGGAAGTGGCGTGGTTTTATTTTTTCTGAATTTTGTGTGGTGATAAAATTGTCCATCCATCCATCCATTTTACATAAAATATTTTTTTCCAAGTATTTAGGGGAACTGTGAAAGCAGAAAAATTGGCCTGTAGTTGGAGAGACAGTGTTTGGTATGACCTTTGCCATTTTCATTTTACTTGGGAAAAATGCCCATCTTCAAAGAGTGATTACAAATTTAAGTCAAAGGTTTCACCACACATTCAGTAATACTTTTCACTAATGTCATAACACTGTTACAATCTGGAGACTTTTTGTTTTTAAAACTTTGAACAATGTCAGTAATTTCTTTGTCTGTTCCTTTCAAAAAGTATTGTCTCATGACGTGTTGAACAGCTGACGTTCAAAGAGTTGGTTTTCATCCTTATCAAAGGCCACACCCTCTTTTTGGGGAATACAGTACAATGACTGCTCCCATAGATTGTAATGTAAATAATGGCACAAAACAAACCCATAATAAGCAAGCACTAGAATTAAATATGTTTCTATTTTCCCCTGCATGTAAACTCAATATATGTGAATCAGTGAAATACAATAGATCCTTTAGATTTACTGTACTGGTATATATCCAAAGAAATAGTAGCATGCTAGCTGCTGTGCTAGTGTATGTACTGTATAGCAGTAGCATGCTAGTAGCTGGCAGATTGAATGGACATGATTTATAGCTAGATCAAATTAGTTGTTTTCATTATATCTATCATAATAAACAGAGTGCATATACAGTACATACATATATGTATATGTATATATATATATATTTTATACATACATACATATATATAAAATCAGGTTTACATGGTATATGAGGGAAATCACAAACCGTCCCTGATTCTAGTGCCCCAGAAGGGAGCATGGCCCTTTATGTCAGCCTTAAATATGGCAACACGTTGTCCCATAGAGGCCCACAGATTATCATTATAGTTTTAGAAATGATCAGAAATTGTGATGTTTCTTAATAATGGCAATAAATGTTTTTAATCTATAAAACACAAATGATTTGTCTCAATTCATCCAAACTTGGTTGAAGGTTCATATGTGAGAATAAAGAATCCACTTCCCAGTTTTATTCCTACACTTGCATGACAAATTAAAGCAAAACCCTACATCCTTAATCATCTTTAGGGCACTCAGTGGATTTACATATGAGTATGAAAATGATGAATATGCTGCAGTCTTTGTGGTGTGATACACCAATTGTGGATACTGATATTGACACCAATATTTAAAATTATCATTTGACCAAAGCTGGTGGTTAGACTGGCAATGATTTCCTTCTTTTTTTATTTTCTTTTTGTGCCAGAGAAACAAAGAAATACTCAGCAATGGCATTAATGAAATGATGTTGTATATTCTGACAATCAATACCATCCAGTAATGATGTGTAAAAAAAACTTTTTTTTGTAAAGCATGTTTCATACATAAATTATATTATTGCATCTATAAATATAAATTATACACATACATCTGAAACACAATCTCTGTGTCTAAAGGAGTACAAAAAATGACTTGGCACCAGTGTTAACTTTGACAGAAAATTTTTGTCATTGTTTTTTGTCACGAATATATTTTTGTGGACAAAAACAAAATGAAAACTAAAAATTAAGTCAATAAAGCCGGCCGCACAGAGAAACATGACTCCTCTCAACTCAAGTTGAATTGAGAGGAGTCATGATTGAAGAACCTCGTACACAGCTGCAGATTGACAGCATGATGCACGCCTGGGAACTGGCGCCATCTATTGACAGTAACAGTGATTGCCTTGTGACACATGTTCACCAATGAACATCGCCGAGACTGAGTCCTGCCGATTCAACATGTTGAATTTCTGTCGGGACGACATTAAGACTGAATAATCTGGGTCGGGAACCACAGCACATCAAGCCGATTTCCAGTTGAGTTGAGATGAGTCGCGTTTCTCTGTGTGCGTCGGCTTAAATGAGACTAAATCTATGACTAAACTGACTGACATTTTCGTGAACGAATAAAAGACAAAGATAGACAATGACGACATCCAATAAAAAGGAGGGAAAGATACAAGGAACGACAAAAGAGCCACTCAAAAAATAGAAGAGGCAGGACTGGATGAGAAGAGAACCAATCAGAGGGTGCCTTATTGAGCATGAGGAGAAGCCTGACACGGTTTTGAACATGCTCCTGGGAAGACAGCAGACAAAGACACAATGATAAAAAAGACAGAGAATATCCAATCCTGGGAGAAAAACAAGGGCAGATTTATGGGCCATTATACGTTTGACAACGATGAAAACAAGACAAAGTGTAAAGTATGTGGTCATTTCTGGGAAGAACACAACAAATTTGAAGAGACATTTACAGAATAGCCACCCGTATATTTTCTCAAAGGTAAATTTATCTAGACTTTATTTTGTTTCATTGTATAAAATAAAAATGTATAAAATCTGCAGTCCACCAACATTGTTGTCACCTTAAAATGTGATGAATTGATTTATTGGCAAGTTGAGTAAAATAAAGTGTCACCTTCATCACGTTTGAAGGGCAACGTATGAGCACATAACGTTACGTTACTGTCATGCTACATACATGTGATTAATGCTGATATTTATGTATATTTTATAATGTTTTACTTGTTAAAAATTTTACAATATTATTCGGTTATTGTCATGTGAAATGTGAGAGTAGTCACATGCTATCATTACGTGACATTTTTATCAAGGAAAAAGTGATGAAATCTTATATTACATTTGACTCACCATGCTGCCAACTTCTTTAGTATTCTACTGCTTGAAAGTAAATTTAAGCATAAAAATATGTCTTTAAACATTCTGAAGCAAGTTGCAGAAATCTACAGATGAAGGCGGCAAACCAAGTGCAAAAAAGAAAAAACATCACAGCATTGCAGAGGTACTGTTAAATAGTACAAAGCAGGTGCAATATCCTTTACTTTAAATTAGAAAAAAAAACAAAAACATTTTAATCGAAAATAATAAGCAATTTTAGTTGACTAAACCAGTAGTAGATTTAGTCGACTAAAATTGCTTATTGCAGGGTCCTCTGTGCATCTTTATTCAAACACATCATCATACTACCAGAAAAGCAGAATCTCCCAGAAATAATCTGTTTGTTGACATACAGCTAAATCCCAGAGATACTTTTTTTCATGTTACCCACATTTTTATTTGCAATTTAATGTTGGCTTCATACATATGCTGCCTTGTATTCACAATGGATTAATTACCGATTAAAGACCGAAGAAAAAACACTCAGCACTTTAGTGAACTTGTCTTTCATGACAAGTCCATCTACTGTTTTGGCCTCAGGGCAAATTGGCAGCTAACAATTCTCTTTTGGTTTCCAGATGGCTCGAATGTCATTATCTCTTCTGTAATTTTAATGCCCCAGAATTGTGTCTCTTAACAATCCAGTTAACACTAGGGAATATCAGCATTTCTGATAGCATAATATTAATCTTAAAATGACTAAATCCCAATGCACTATTGCCCTTAGTGCTTTGAAGGAGCAGCATGGTGTTTTTTTTTCTGCAGACTCACTCTATTGCAAGACCTACATATACACAGACTCCTGATGCCAGATAATAAGAAATATGTAAAAAATATTGACAGTAAGTGGGCTTGCTGTTTCATTGTTTAAAAGGGTTTGTTATGTGAGAAATCCAAGATACTTTACTTTAAAACGTTACTCCAAAATTAAACGAAGGTCATGAACAGTGTCGTCAGACCAAAATTACGCCTTTTGTACAATTTACAATAAATAATACCAAGATAAAGCAACACCAGTTATAATGAGTCTAGGTATGCCTTTCCTAAACATGGAGTTATTTCTTTGTCTTTATTTAGTTCATTTTTTGGGCCATTTTGTTACTTTTTTCTTCAGTTTGATGATATTCTTCATTTTTATTCAAGGTGTGGATATTTTTGTTATTTTCTTTTAGTTAGTTTTTTTTAAAGTTTATTATTGTTCATTGTCTTGCTTATGTTGTTCACTTTGTGTTCTGTTTTTTCCCTTTTGTTTTTTTATTTTATTTTCCTTCATGTTGTTGACTATATAGTTCATTTTTATTAATTTCTGTGCATAAAAATACTATACTATCTAGAGTGTGGATCTGAGAAAAATAAGCCACAAGTACAATACGTACTTCACAATTTTCTAACTTGCCACACGTTAAAGGAACAAGGATGCACTACAATATGATGTGAAGGGTTCTTTACTGTCCATCGCTAGACGATGCCTGCTTCATCAGATCCATGCTTAATTTTTTAAAACTCTTCATACTTGTGCTCCAGTGTGTGACTAATGATGCCGTCTGAGTACACTACATGTTGGTGGGGTGTCAAAGACAGCCAGGACAGTCTATGATTAAAAATTTGAATGCTAAGTCACACACATTCAGACAAAACATGATCCTCCTTATGAAACAAAAACACACGACTAGAGCTTGTTCATGTCCAAAGAAGCAGTTTCTTGGAAAGTCTGTAAAATGCATACAGTTGAGGTCAAAATTTTGTGCTTTTTTTCTCAGATTTTTTTTCAATTACTTTTTTAAAGAGTGTCAGCAGAGCATTTCAAAGCATTCTTTCAATTAGAAAGTCATTGATATTTGCCAACAAAAACAGAACTATTTTTAAAAAGCATAAATGACTAATGTCAATATTAAACCCCAGACGCCCTCAGGCGCAGCACAAACCACCACTCCATCACTGAGTAATAGTTTAAGTGTGTGAACTGAAGTGAAAACTGCACATTTGTCCAGTATTAACCTCAAAAAGGATTTGAAGCATCACTTGTAAAAGCATCGTGTCAAAAGCAAAACAAGTTCAGATCTGAGAAGAAGGATTGTTGATGGACACAAACCAGAAGAAGGATCTACAATGTGATCAGAATGTTTCCAAGTACCCAGAACTGGGGTGAGAAGCATGGGAACATTTTTGAAAAGAATCAAATTTTCATATGAGGGCCTCAGTTGTACATAATATTGAAGGTCGCGTACTGTGAAAATGCATCTGTTTTTATTTTAAGCTTTATACAAACCCTGTGGTATAAAATAAAAGCTATGAAAATGCTCTTCATAAGAAAATGGCCAAGCTGTTTTAAATTTCTGTGACATCATAAGTCATAACCAATCTCAGACAAGCATAAATGCATTAGTCAGTAGAATTCAAAAAGTTTAGAACGTCACAAGTTATATCTAATTGCATTTAATCTGAAATTAGCCCCACTGCACAAACAACATTTTAAATTTGATCCATGAAAAGTTGTGTTTCCAAAAATGATCCTAGGTCAGTTTTGGAGTAACTTTCAGTTTGGCCAGTTTGCCTTTTCTGATTTCTTTCTCTGACAGCTCACAGTGAAATTCGCACATACAGTGGATCCGGAAAGTATTCATAGCGCTTCACTTTTTCCACATTTTTTTATGTTACAGCTTTATTCCAAAATGGATTAAATTTATTTTTTTCCCTCAAAATTCTACACACAACACCCCATGATGACCATGTGAGAAAATGTTTTTTGAAATTGTTGCAAATGTATTAAAAATAAAAAACCTGAGAAAGCACATGTACATATGTATTCATAGCCTTTGCTCAATACTTTGTTGATGCACCTCTGGCAGCAATTACAGCGTCAAGTTGTTTTAAGTATGCAAGAAGCTTGACACACCTGTTTGTGGGCAGTTTGGCCCGTTCCTCTTTGCAGAACCTTTCAAGCTCATCAGGCTGTAGCATAAAAAATTGTGGGAAAAGTGAAGCGATATGAATACTTTCCGGATGCACTGTATGCAGCAAAAAATACTCTCTCAGCAGCCACACAGCAGGTGTTAATAATACACATACATATAAGCAGGACTGAAATAACTTTATGTGTTTAGAGATGGGACTTTTACATAAAGACTGTAAAAGAAAATATTTTTAATCCAACACGTGGCTCAGCTGTGTAGAGACAGTCATGACTTTGGGCAGGTGAACTGTGTAAGCTTCACAGCCTGCTTCTACTCCCAGGCTGCAGAGCACAGTGACTGAAAGCTAAGAGAAAACCTCGTAACATTTAGATCTTACAGACCGCTGGTTCACCACTTGGAAATGGAAATTCGACCACCTCCAGATATCTTATTTGACCCGCTTGTACAAGCCACATTAAAAAACAAATGAACCATTAAAAGACTACTGAACTGTTTTCTTATTATTTCAGCATTTAATCATGCTGCAGTTATATAATATTTTACTCTGCCTATAATACATAAAACCTGTGCTAAAGAGAATGACCTTTATGTGTGAGACACTAAATAAATGTAGATGCTACCCATTGGCACCGTATTCACATCTGTGTACCTGCAAGCTAATAGTGAGATTGTATTACTGCTCCATGGAATATCTGCTTGCCTCCAACAACTGTGGACCTTTGCCTTTAAGATGTGATGAACTGGTCTTCTGCTACTTTGGAGGTTACCCATTTTTCATGCAGAAGCAATAAACAGCCAGGGGGGAGGAATTATATTGCACATACTGGCCAAGTTCACAACAAAGTTATTCATTTCAAGCTGTAGAGTTTGCATTTGTTTTTGTGATGAGATTTAGAATCTTAAACTCTGACAATTCTTGTGCCTCCTCATTCAAGTTATAAATAAAGCTGTGCTGCACTGCTGTTGACAGTCAGATCAAGTGCTTTTTGTGCCAGAAAACTGGAGTTGTTTTGGCGCAGTATCACTGGATCTTTAAAACATTTCAGAGTACTGCTGCTCTGAAAAAGGTTTCAGCTTGTAGTAGCCAAGGTGACCTGCACAAGGCCATGTACTGTACTGTAGCTATGCTAAAAGCTTTTCAGATGCCAAAGGCACTCAAACTATATAAGCGCCTGTATCATAGGTCCCATCATTGTCCAATGTTTAACAGAAGCATAAGTGAAGAGAGAGAGTGAGGGATGGCCATGGGCAGCTCTTTTCATTTGCATTTCATATTATTAGTCCCACAATGACCAGATGTTCAACGCAGCACCACACATCATTAACTTAATATCAGGCATTTAGCATGAGTCATGATTCTTTCCCAGAAATAAAGCAACATAAATCAGTAGGAAGGGCTTGAATGTGGGCTGCACAAAAAGTGTCCAGCATATGCTGTTGCCATATTAGGAAAGGAGTGCAGAGGTTTTAAAATCACAGAGCAGTAACATCTTTTCACTAATGCCTGTGTTAGACATCCTGTATTGTATACAGAAGAAAACATTATCATGCAAGGCATCTCGGAGTGGACCCAAACAACACATGGCTGTGTGACTGCCATCTGTTAAGATTCGTCTCCTCTGAGATGCATTTAGGGGATTAGTGCTTCCACCAATAATAACTGATTCACAGCCCAGATAAATGATAGTGTGCTAAATACAGAAAATCAGCCACAATTTTTACTCTTAATGGATTGTACTGACATGAATTCATATCAGCGATCATGTGGACATGATCCTCTTACATTGAACTCTGGCATCAAACAATAGTTTGAGTAATTCTCAAGAATTTCTGTGCCATTAATTACACTATTTACCTGACATCACAGACAAAACATAAGTCACCACTGCACTTTTTTCAATAGCTGTCATTCATCTGTAATTAATAGACTCATAACTGCATAGGCTGACAATAACTTTTCTGGGCAATAATGAACACCTTACTTTTAATGTGTCTTGTGCTTCTGGGCACATTAAATACATCTAGAATAAGCTGTCATTCTATGGAAAACACGGGTTGTACAGTGTATGTGGTAGTCGAGAGTGTAACTGCAATGACACATACTGAATTTTGTACAGCTGTTGTGGGGCCAGTAAGGTTCTACATTCCTGGATGGCAATTTGGAGCCATACACAGGAAGTGACCATATTTGGACAAAAGGGGGTGGAGCTGCAGAAGACAGTGTGTCAGTGAGTTTACCATGGAAGAATCATAAGAATCTGAAACCAGACTACTACTAAAATTTGAAGCCGATTCCCCCAATGGCCATTTGCTGGTACACACACCAGCCCAGAATGCTTTTTTCCCCATAGACCACAATGATAAAAAATACATCTGTAAAATTACTGTCAGGGCACCTATAGCTGTGAAACAGTGGGAAATCAGTTTTTATAACATACAGGTTTAAAACATTTCAAATTGCCAAAATGCTCACAAATAGGTTTTAAAATATGTGACATCATCTTGGATACCTGCAGCTTGGGGTTTACAGATAAGCTAATGCTGAATGTTAGCTCACTGACTTGTTAAAAGTTCATCAAGTGTTTCCCAACAAAGTAATTTCATGGTTATTAGTGTAACCTTTGAACCACAACTACAGTCAAGCTGTCTGTCAGGACAAAAATGTGTTTTAGTAAACAAACTAAAGCTACACATCAGATCAGACTTGGCCCTACATATCAAGAAAGTGGAGCTGTCATAGAGCTCTGTCAATCAAAGCCCAGCCTGGCAGAGATATGCCAGACTATTTGCCTTAATATCTTAATAACAGTTTTTTTTTTTTAAGAGAGAATCCATATATAGTGTTCAAGACCCTGATAACATATGAGAAACATTTATTCACTTTTTTTTAGAGAAGTCCAGTGTATCTGTGTGGGAGAAACAGGAGACTGGAGTTTCTGGAAGAACCCCCACAGACAGAAGAAGAACATGCAAACTCACACACACAGAAAGGCCTCACCTGAACTGGGATTGAAGCCAGGACCTTCTTGCTGTGAGGTGAAAGTGGGTGGGTGTGACAATGGGAGTGATGTGCAATAGCCAGAATGACGACAGTGATTAAAACCAAATGGAGGAATTTGAAGACAGGAACACTATTTGTACTTCACAAAGAATATCGTGGCAAAAGCAGGGCTACATGGGTGTGAACAAAGGGATTAATGGAGATTGACCCACACATTTCAGTTCTTTCAGTGTGTGTCAGAATCCCTAACTTGAATGGTAATATATGTACTGCATACATTACATGGCTGCCATAACCAGAGAACAGCAATATAGAGATAGGTTGTTCGACTTGTAGAGCCATTTTAGCCTTTTTCTCTTGCAGTTTCAAAATAAAAATATATACTGTATAAACTTAAAAGTGACCTTCAATTTATAGCAAAACTGATGAAAATAAGGAATGGGATAGAAGTTAAATGTCAACCTTAGTCCTCTGCAGCATTTCTGCCCTTGACTCAGGCAGAGTAATTTCCATTGTCTTCAGTTGTTTCCTTTCCCCTTGGTCCTCTTTCCAAACCAGACTATTTCTTTGATGGAGCTGTTGTATATTTTTAGCTTATTGATTCAAGCCTAAAATAATCAAAGTCATCCGTTTGTTTGTTTTTTCATTTCAGTGAAACACATGTCAGTGAATATTTACTGACAGTATGAGGTTAAATTGACAAAAATAAGCAATTTTTTTTAAAGTCAAAGAAAATTACCCATTGTGTGGCTCACCCAGGATGTGGTGGTATTGTTCTTCTCTGTGTTTGCTTAGAATAGTTATAGTATTATAGTTTGTTTTTTTCCCTCAGCAGCTCATAACTACCTATTTCACACAGCTGGTAAACGGTCATTTACTTTGAAATGCTGGACCAATTTTGCCCCCTACTGACATATTTTATAGATGCTCAGTTGCTGTATATACACTGACACATTCAAGCTTTACAATATTTATAAAATCATTATTTCACTGAGACATTTTCTTTTAAATTGTTTATTAGTCTATTTTTGTACATGATTGTTAACACTTTATGAGCCATTAATAAATACAGTACATCAAGTCATTCTTACAGTTTTGATTCCAGCTCAGTATTTGGCAAGGTTTATGCTGTTACATGTCACATCTGAGATTATATTATCTTGTCACATTATAAATCACCTTGCTCTGGTGGCATCAGTAAGAACATCCACAGAGCAATCACATATGAAAAGGCTCCACACTTTCACATTTGTATTTATAGCTGCATCTTTTATGTGTCTCTTAAATACTTTCATAATGGTGTTGACAAAATTAAGTGTTCTGTTGATCTGTTTAGGCCATTTTGTAACCCTGGCACTGTGTTTTTGTGTGAAGCACCTTTCAGCAGCTCTGGACCGATAATCATGTACTTTCACAGTCTTATATCTCAGTAGTTTTACGACATGTTGCTAGTGCTTTTATTTCTAAGGTCATCTTTTAAATTCATAGGCATCACATGTGTAAATGGTGGCAGAATTTAGTGGGATGAGGAAATTGCCTGCTGCTCACTATTGACTGTAATGCAATTTTTTTTTCTCAACGTGAGGGGCTATGGGTCAAAACCAGAAGGCCGTATGGTCTCAGAGGGTGTGTGCGAACTGAGAGAGACAGTAATAATTTTGAATGGTCCACATCTGAAGTCATATGATGACTTCTTAGGGCTCTATCATACTTTTATTTTTAACCAGATGATATCTATGACTTCATATCCACAATAAATTTTTGATGATGTCTTAGCAATCAATGGGGCTACAGAACTAAACCATATTATGACTTCATAATAGCCATATTATGACTTGTTCTCCAAATAACCAGTATTTGGAGAACAAGATCACTTCTGATGGTTACCAAGATGTGATGGAAAATGTGTTTTCCAAGACATCTGAGGTGAGCTAGAAGTTGCTGCGTCCATGTTGTATTTCTCAAAACTGACAGTACTGCACAAATTCATATTTTCACAGCTTCTACTTTGCACCACATATGTTGTATAACCCTGAACTTCCAATAAACATACAGTACATTTTCACACTATGGGACCTTTACCTCAACATTTAAAATAAAACTGTAATATTAGTAAGATATGTAGAAGGAGATTAAGTGTAAGTTAGGTGCTGTAGTAACCATGTTGCAGCAGGGGGCTATGGTTTTTAAAATCAGCAGGTTGCAGCAGGTAGGCTCAAAATTTCTGCTGATTTTTTTAGTTAATGTCCTGCTTGTCTCATCACAAAGTAACAGGGATTTTAACAATTTACAACATAATAACACAGCTTGTCAAAAATTTACTAAGAAAATATATTAGAGCCTTCCACTGGATGATTTCTACAATGATTATTTTGTTTCAGCTGCAAAATGTTATTTAATTCCAACTGATTCAGTGAATATCTTCTCATTTCTACTTTACTTTTCCATCAATAGATTTTTTTCTTCAGTGATGGCGTGGGCATATTCCAACATGACAATGCCAGGATTCATGGGGCTCAAACTGTGACAGAGTGGTTGACAGAGCATGAGACATCATTTTCACCCGTGGAGTCCACAGCCTGACCCCATTGAGAATCTTTGGGATGTGGAGGGGAAGATTTTACACAGCAGTCCCATTCTTGCATCAATACACATTCTTGGTGAAGAATGAATGCAACTGTGGATGGTAATAAATGGTGTGATACTGTACAGTATAAGCACATAGAAATGATGCCATGATGAATACATACCAAAATCAAAGCTATAGATCGAACAAAATATTGGAGCATGTGATCATTTTCCTTTGTTATTTTGGAATGTACATTGGAATCCTTTGTAAGGTACTTTAATTGTAAGATAGTGCCAAGGTCAATTGGTGTTGTACAATTTATAGTCTGTCATCTTAACATTGCACCAAAAGTTCAAATATCAGTGAGCCTTGATATTTAATTGTATTCACTGTGGCATGGAAAGAAGCTAAGAGCCTCTAAGCCCAGAGAACAATTAATAGTGCCCTTTGTCCTACATAGTATTAATTTATTTGCTTATTGACATGTTGTAAGGCCTGATAAATGCTGCCATAACGAGGCTTCTATGGTAATGTTTGTCCTGGTGATATAGGTTTGGCTCCTGAATTGTGATATGAAGATACACATAGAGTACCAAATGTGGGAAGACATGACAACAGTGATACATCATGTGCTAACAACCAGAAAAGAAGAAGATGACTCTGCCCCAACCTGCCCTTAACAATGATTTATCTTTCCTACTAGCTCCGACAAGAGTCATGATCAAGGAGTAAAGAGATGGTGGGGCCCTCAGGGACAGAATGCATGGGGGAAAACTAGAAGGGACACTGACTTGAGCAAGGTGAGCTTAGCTTCTAGATACTAGTGGGTATTGCTTGCCCAGTGTAATACAACAGCAATAAGGACCAATATCTTGGTTCATCATACCCTGCATTACCACATAAATTCTGTTAAAGGAAAGCAAAGTCATGTCTAAGAATAGAATATATGGAGACCAAGACAAGAGTAAGACTTCTAGGATTGAGGCAAAGATGACACCAAGACCAACACAGGGCGAGACTGTGCCAAGATTGAAACTAGACTAAATAGACAACAAGGGCATTACAGCAGTTAAGGCTTTCAAATATGTCAGACTGACATAGTAGTATTGAGATGAAGCATTGAGATGATTCTTGTTGTCATTGAGTAAGAGGATGAGGCAGCATGTGGAAGACACATCAAGAATTGGCTAAATTTTTACACCTAAAATAATTATTTTGTTCAAACTACTGTATAATGGTATTAACACAAATCAGAAAAGGCATGACACATCTGTTGTTATCTTGAAATACTAAAACCATGACTCCTCTTGATCTAATGCCTAAATAAGTAAAAATGCGTTTGAGATCAAGACATGACCAAGACCCTCAGAAAGTGTGTTAAGACTGGTCTTAGAGCAGAGCGTACAGCTGACACTGTGCAGTCATATGGTATTTGATGGTTTTGGTGACTGCACTTGGGGACACATTCAGTTCACCTAAGTTCTAGAAATCTTTTGGACTGACTGACCTTCATTTTTCAAAGTAATTATGAATTGTCTTCTCTTCAGTGAACTTTTTCTTGCCATAATATCAATTTGCACAGTAGCTGTACTAGCACCAAGAGGGCTATTGACTCTGAACCAATGGGCAATGACTGGGTTCAGTGAGGCTGATGCGGAAGTAGCTTAAAGTTGCAATACTGCTGTTGGCCACAGGGGCTCCAAGAAGCCCTGACTCCCATGGAGTTACACTGGACTCTAAATATACTAAGTAAATACATATTTGTTGTGACCATCATGGTCTCAAACAGTTTATTTGGACCCTCAAATAAGTGTTTTGGTGGTCCATCTTTAACTTTTTGCTGCATTATTAAGATATTATGGTAAATAATTCGACAAATCTCTGCTGTGCTGGGGTTCTCTTGACAAGTTGCTATGGTAACTCAACTCACCAATGGAGTCAGACAAAGTTGGACCTTTGTATCTTCTATTTATTCAATAGAACATACTGTAGTTTTCCCTGAGATACACTTGACTGTGGTTGGGGATAAATGCTTACACTAACAACACCATATGACTTTGTTTGACAATGCTTGATGAAGTCAGTAAGCTAGCGGTTAGCATTAGCTAACCCCTGAGACCCCTGACATACTATGCTCCAGTAACTCTGCTGCCATTCATCCAAATATGGTTACATCCTGTTTTTGGCCCCAAAATGTCATTCAGGAAGTGACAACCCGACCAGCTTCAAAACAGCTGTTCAGAAACCAATGGGTGACACCGCAGTCACTTTGTCCACTACTTCTGTATGTGCAGTACAACGGTCCCTCGCTATATCGCGGTCCACCTTTCACAGCCTTGCTGTTTCGTGGATTTTTTTTAGTGCAATTTTCATGTATTTTTTTTTTACAGTGTATGAACGCGCATTGTGTCTTGCGTCCTGATTGGCTAAGGGACTGTAGGCCATTACTCAATCCTCAATCAATCTCCTCCATGCTGTGTCTCCTCTACAGTGCAGAATGTGTTCAGCTCGCCAAACTTACACAAATGTTTGATCGCTAGCAGTGTGACTCTGAAGTGCTGTATGTTTGCAAGTTTTCTCTCAATGTCCCTCAATGAAAACCCACAATGTCAACGAAGGCCTTCATTGGAAAAATACACAACAGCAGAGCGGCGCCAGGACAAAGAGGTGCAGTGACGTGTGAGTCATTATTAATAATTTCTTATGTGTCCAGCTTTGTAGGTTGATTGTTAAAATTAAATTTGTTATTTCTAAAAGCCATCATA
>JAQQAE010004139.1:0-19189 GCA_029823295.1 Pseudamia nigra | reverse complement strand
CCAGTACATGTCCAGGCCCATCTGAAGTTTGCTAGAGAGCATTTGGATGATCCAGAAGAGGATTGGGAGAATGTCATGTGGTCAGATGAAACCAAAATAGAACTTTCTGGTAAAAATTCAGCGTGTTGTGTTTGGAGGAGAAAGAATGCCGAGTTGCATCCTAAGAACACCAAACCTACTGTGAAACACGGGGGTGGAAACATCATGCTTTGGGGCCGTTTTTCTGCAAAGGGACCAGGAAGACTGATCCGTGTAAAAGAAAGAATGAATGGGCCATGTATCATGAGATTTTGAGGGCATTGAAGATGACTGGGTCTTTCAGCATAGCAATGATCCCAAACACAACGCCCGGGCAATGAAGGAGTGGTTTCGTAAGAAGCATTTAAAGGTCCTTGAGTGGCCTCGCCAGTCTGCAGATCTCAACCCCATAGAGAATCTTTGGAAGGAGTTGAAAGTCCGTGTTGCCCAGCGACAGCCCCAAAACATCACTGCTTTAGAGGAGATCTGCAACAGGGTGTGAAAACCTTGTGAAGACTTACAGAAAACATTTGACCTCTGTCATTGCCAACAAAGGGTATAAGTATTGAGATGAACTTTTGTTATTGACCAAATACTTATTCTACTGAGGAATTTACCAATTAATTCATTAAAAATCCTACAATGTGATTTTCTGGATTTTTTTTGCATTCTCTCTCTCATAGTTGAAGTGAACCTATGATGAAAATTACAGGCCTCTCTCATGTTTTTAAGTGGGAGAACTTGCACAATTGGTGGCTGACTAAACACATTTTTGCCCCACTGTACATATATATACATATGTATAGTTCTGTAGCGTTCAATGTTGTACTCACACCATTTTGGTTTCAAAAATCTCCCTATGTGTACAAATGTAGAATAATATTTTGGCATTATTTTTACAGATTAATAGTGTGCATTAATCACTTCAAACTCATTCGCAGGTCCGACTCCACATTATTCTGCTTGAATGAGTCAGCAAAGTGGATCATTTCATTCTTGTTTTGTGAGTAGAACAACCAGTAAAAATGTAGATTCAGTTCAAAAGCATTGTAGTGTAACTGCCTGATCTAAAGTACTAGGTTTTGAGAGGAAACAATAAAATGACTGTCTAAAATAAAATGGGCTAATATTCAGCGAGATGGTTACTGGTGCAAAACACAAAACTGATATATGGAGATAAAGGTTTTGAATCAGGTCTCTGCATTATCTCTCATGTCTGATGTGATTGACACTGCTGAACTGTCCTTACCCTTCATGTTATGCCAAAATGAAATTTGACAAGCCCCATGTTTAAAAATGACATTTGTTTACTAGCTGACACTTAGCTCAAACCAGAGTTACTGTATTTTTCGTCATTTTGCTGAATCAAAAATGAACTGCTCACCACAGAGCCACTAGCTGAGTGTGACACCAAGACGGTTTTCAGACTCTGCCACAGTCATGTTTAACTGTAGAGCAGTGAGAAAGTCACCTTGTCTGCATGCAGTACCCAGGGGTCTGTTCCCGCCCTCCCTGTCACAGCGTGGACCCTGCTGGCCCCCATTTGACGCACTGACATAGCACTACATAGGCCGTCCTTGATCCCATGTCCCTGAAAATAAGCTTGACAGCATGCAAGTAAGAGCATCAGCTGCTATGATGTGATTCTGGCTGACATCTTTCCATAGAGATAGAGCAGATAATTAGATTTTAGGGTCCTTGTCACGATTCTAATTCTAATTTTTATCACTTTATGAAGCTGAGGTTGCAGTGATACTATAAGCTCTGCTGTTTTTGGCTTCAATCTCCAATCAAAATAAACCAAGATGTTTGAGAAGAGTCTAGCTGTCTCATCAGTCTGCTGTCTTTCAGTCAAAATGTAGGAAAATGAAGCTAAAATGCCTAAATAAGAGAAATGTAAAGCTCCAAAACAATGAATCGGCAAGCCTGAGCTTATTTGTGTAAATCCTCAAGCTGCTATCAGGTCTTATTCTAACACCCAGCTGGATGGACCTTTCAGCTAGTGAGTCATCAATGCACACCAGTAATGCAGGAGTAACACAACATCACAGCATTACGATTGCCCACAAAATCAACCGTTTGCAGCAGTTAAAAAAAAAACTAGATTCACTCTGCTGCTGTTGTAAAAGCAGCTTGTGGCAGAGTCCTCAGTTAACCTCAGCATCTCTGCCATATATGACTCCAGCGCTCACGATCTGCAGCCCTATAAAATCCACCTCCAGGCTCTGACTTCAAACACAGGGAGTTTAAGAAGTGCAGCAGGCAGAGGATCAAGGTCGAATCAGGTATCCTTTGCATGATGCCTGACAACTTCACATGAACAGATGATGATGATGCAGCAGGATTAATCTGTAAATGCATAGCCAGTCGCCCCTGGTGGAAAAGATCGCATCCCACCAAGCCTCAACTGCCATTTATGATCATAAAAGTGATGAAGTGTCTCTTACAGCGTTACTTTATGGTGAAGATCAGAGGTTCAGAAAAAGAAGAGGAACCACTCCATGAAATGCAAAATACAATTTATATGTTTTGAGGTTTGTCATTCTAACCATATATAATCAAAAGATAGAAGAAACTGCATTTCAATGTGCTACTGCGACAAGGTCATAAAAAATGTTGCAGCATTTGCATAATACATATTCTAACACTATAAGACTGGAGAAATACAGAATACTAAAGCAGTTCACCTTGAAAATAACAAAGCTGCAGAGACAGTTGCGCAGATGAGTCGTGCTGAATTCCTATCAAAACAATGTGTTATCCTTAAGCAGCTCTGACACTACCAGCATCAGGGCCTGAACCGCGAGAGAAAATGCTGAATTTCTGAATGTATCAGCAGAAGAGCAAAGTTCAGTCAGGCTAAGTTGAATAAAAACTATAGATTTACACTTGCAGGAAAACACTACAAGCATGGATATTACAGTCGATGTCTAATCAAGAACATGCATGTATGCTAATTTGATAAGAGCTGGCAGTTCTGTTCAAGCAGATGCCATACTGTAGATTACTGCTGTTCTGCTTAATACTGCTTAATTGTTTTTGGTGCCTAAGAGCCAGACATCCACTGCTGCCATGACTCCTGTGCATTTCTTCCACGGTTCAATTAGGAGGTTTTGACAAATGTAAATTAAGAAGCAAATCTCAGGAGTTATAGCTGAGGCAGGGAAAAAAAAAATCACAAAATTACCTTGATATTAAGACATTTGAGGACATTTTACTACTTTAATTTCAGGATGTAGATCTTTTATGACCATCTTCATACATACATTATACAACTTTATTAAACTTTAGATCCTTTTCATGGCACATAGATAAGAAACCACTTGATTATTCATATGCAAAATATATCAATGCCACTGTTTGGGAAAATAAACACATACCGTATTTTCCGGGTGATACTGTATGTCACTCCAGAATGTTGGTCACACGAGCCACAAAATGCATAATGCATAAGAAAAAAACGTGTATTAGTCGCTCTGGAGGACAGGTCGCATTTGTTCAGGGAACGCGCTTCAAGATGCCAGAAGCGAGAGCTCACGGCTCGCCTCCCTGCCTCACCGGGTAAGTGTCGGCGCCGACATGTTCGGTGTTAAGCTGATGGCAGGTACAGTATGGTTGTTACCGGTAATGTCTACATTTTAAATTGTCAGTAATACAGATGGGGCAGATGCAGGTACACAAGCCTAGAGCGATCTCTAGCAGCTGTCAGTGTGTCAAACACCCAATACTCAAAATAATTTCATATATTCATCGCTCCAATACATTTGCTTATATCTGGCTCCCCTAGCCAGACTATGCAAAAAACCACGACGTGTAATCCGGAAAATACACTAAATCACAAAAGAGCACTGCTGGTGGCGACAAGTTACATGTAACGTTTTTACATAATCTTAGCTTGAGTGAATGAGACAGTAGTAACATCAGGCAGCAAAGTTAAAGATTGTAATTAATAGAAAAATTTTTAAAATTTAAAGGCTGCAAAAAATGTAAAGGCCTCTTGCTAAAGCCAGTGTTTGTTCTGGACGTTCTGGGCTTTTTAGTTAAAGGGATATTAACTCTGACACACTCAAACACAGCAGGTGACAGTAATGCACCTTAACCCTGAATTCCCCATCTGTGAAACTGAAAAAAGTCCGCTCTGGGCTACTCTATAAATAATGGCAACATGGTGGACTCTGTGAAAGGTGACAGATATAAATAGCACATTTCAGGGTAATGGCAGTAAGTATTTATATTCCAGTAAAATGATACACAATTGAAAGAACAAGTATCATATTTAATTCCTGCTATTAACGCGTCCTAAATCTCCCTAAAGGAGCTGCTACTACATTCAGGCAGACTCCATTTACTTCAAAGTATGTACTCAAATTTTGTCTTGTTTGAAAACTACTGCCTTTTGACAACCAATCAAATAAATGTGCATTGCTCTAAGGACCCTACACCTGCCACGGCTGGTTGCAAAGAGTAATATAATGTGTTAAGCTACACTGATGAAGTCATAAAAACTGCTGGATTACACCAATTCCACTTCATACAAGGTGACTGAACAATTCAGAAAACAGACTGTTTTCAGAATAATCATACTTAATGTTAATTAAAAAAAAAGATGGGTTTTAGAGTACATTGGCCATCTGACACTGCCTGGAAGAATCTCTGTTGTCATTCTAGAAAACTAATAGCAAGTGACAGGTCAAAAAAGTGAAGATGCTAGAAAATCTGAACAAAGCAGAGCAGAGTTGCATGACAAGGAGAAGATCGTAATTTCACACATTACACTGAGCTGGCCTCAGGTCAGCTGACCAATAGGCATGAGTGATGCCCCCTGACAGAAAGCAAAAAGTTACCAGGAGACATTTATTGTCAGAGACAGAGTCTCTGGAGGGAAATAAATGAGATCAACCAGCTTAATTAGACTTAGATTTACTCACTGAAGTGTCAGCAGTGTGAAAAAGTACAATCTGTAATTGTATAATGTGTATGATGTCTTTTGAGAAGATGTAATGATTTTCTAGTTTGTTAAGGATGTACATTTTTAGTCATTTTATTATGTCAGATCAATTCATGTCACTGAGAAACAAAGAAGTTTATATGAAAAAAACTATCAAAGACTCTGCCCTCCATCACCTTATCACAGAATAAGCATAAATTTAATCATACAAATTCATGAAATAACCTTTAATATAACACAACAGATTACTTCAGCCACTGCCATCTGTGAATGCCATCTTATTTGCTGCCAGCAGAGAGCAAGGTGACTATTTGCCAATGGGTTATTTCAGTTTGAGAGTTGTGAGATTTGCAAAGCATGGAGACAAAAGAGATCCAGGAAATGGATTTTTCACCACTTGGATGTGACAAAATGTCTTCAAGTAAACACACCAGTCCAGTCGCTGGAACTAACATGGAAAAAAACCCGGAGAGATGAAATGGAGTTTACCTAGTATTTACAGAAAACGTATAAGATGACTGAAACTAAAGATGTCTTGGCCCCTACCGCTTCAATCTTAACTATTATCTAGCACAAAGTATTTTTATTAGATAAGATAATTTAATAAATGAATGAAGGAAAAGAATGAAGTAATAAAAATGTAGCTGATTTATTGTTGTTTTTTAATGCATCAGAATTCAACAAGTGTAAGGTCTTAAAAGGCAAGTACTGTACCTGTTTCACCACAGAGCACAAGCAGAGTGAGTAAGCTGGTAACATCAATAGAAAAAAGAAAAACTTGGTACTGATCATCATTCCTCAGCAGATAATATAGTCATTTTTCTGGAGTAGTGGAATAAAAATGTGCTGATCCAGTCAGTGTTGGCTTAGGGGCTTCATCGGGCTCCTCATCACCAGTGAAAAGGTGTTTACAATCTAAAAATGATTAATGATGTGCAATTGAAGGCAGTGCTTGGCTGGCTTTATGTAATTATTGTAGTTGAGAGGTAATGAAATCCTGAACACTTCCAATATCTCACCACAGACCATAAACTGTTGATGCTGCACAGGGCCAGCATTGCATGCTTAGTTAACATATACTGTTAAAGAATGTGGGTGTTTAATATAAACAAGTACAAAAATAATCTAAGCACTGATTTAGATGTTAAGTTGTGAATGGGCAGCCAGGCCCTGAATGCATCAAAGAGTAGGTGAGGCAAAAAAAATCAAGGTGATGAATGATTCATCACCTCAACATCTAAGCACTGATAGCCCAACTCCCATTAATGAGGGCCGGTGTTCCCTCTGCTTCATCAAAGTCATGCCCTATGAAATATTAAAGTGAGCTCCACAGCAGCACAACATGCTGCGACCAAAAGCTGGGTGTGACCCCAGACAAAACGAAGTGACGACAAAAAAAATGACTGAGACAGAAAAAGCAGAAGAATTTGCGCTGACTCCTGTAAGCATTCGGGAATACTCACATCAGCATCTCAGAAACTG
The DNA here is from genome assembly GCA_029823295.1 of Pseudamia nigra. Classification (NCBI taxonomy): domain Eukaryota; kingdom Metazoa; phylum Chordata; class Actinopteri; order Kurtiformes; family Apogonidae; genus Pseudamia; species Pseudamia nigra. The sequence continues at coordinate 12,741 of JAQQAE010004139.1, read as the reverse complement.
TGGCAGCAGAACCAAGTATTGATGTAAAGAAAAGGTCTGAAGATGTGGAAAAGGAGATCAATCTAATAGCCTGAGAAAGATCAGGACCATCAGTGGAATTATATTTATCAAAATGTAGTTTCTGATTCTAAGCAAATTAAAACAGCTGATTTCTGACAAAAGAAGAGTATTTTGATTGATTAATTTTGGGTGACGTAATATTGTAGCTCTATATGCAACAATAGTCAGCCACACAATTTTTTTTAGGTATTTCCACACACAAGACAGCAAGTATCATTCACAACATTTTGGACATGACCACTGACTTACTATTTTTTTTCCACAAAAGTCAGTCTGGAACACCCAAAGACATTTTCCAAACAGCTGTCATGTCAACTTGACAAAAATGTAAGACTCAATATGTCCCTAATCTGACAACACTGACAGACATTGAAAAAGACACATACATATAGTCTGAATCTAGCATAAGACAGTTGAATGGCACTACTATTCAGCCCAGCATCCAATTTGCTGAGAATCCTCACACTACAAAAATACTTTTACACACATCCTCATAAAAGGAGGCACCTAGAAAACAGTTTGCTAGACTCTGCAGTAACTGCAACCAGCTCTGTGTACTATGAATATTTAATCTACTAAGATTTCTCCAGAGCATAGCCACAGTATTTTTATGTGAATAACACAGTCCTGGCTGAATGGCTCAGCAGAATGTTGCCCCCCCCCAAATCTGGACTGCTGACAGTGTTTCTCATCTTAAAAGACATGAAGGAAACACTACAACCTCAAATATGTTACCAAAAATCCACATCCACACAGACATGTAGGTTTTAAAGTGACACAGAGAGAAGCCAAATACATTATAAAGCAATAAAGGATGTTGTTTTAAATGTCTATGTCTGATTGAGGGATGCTGAGGGATTTTTTTCATACTACCAGAACATACTTGTGGTCATAGCATTTCCTTTCCTTCTTTCCACTTTAATTCCTGGCTTTCAAGAGATCCTGTGGTCGCTTGGGAATTTTTCAATTGCTCCTTGTTCCTTGCCTTTGGACACACATCACCTTGTTAGGGCTAAAACTGAGGTCTATGCCACACTACATCTGGACAAACACCAACAGGAAGGAAGCAGGTTACTGCTCCATGATGACTAGTGCACATCATCAGTATACATACATGAGATGGTGTGCCTTGAACTTTGACCTACTACTGAAAATGCAGCCTTAGAACACATATTGTATGAAATGAACCAATAAGCCAAAAACTCAGTGCAGACTTCAACAAAGTCTTTTCACACCCACAAAAAAGGTACTAGAGCCTATTATTGGCTTAAAGACTGCAGACACTTGTTGAACAACTGAGTGTAATGAGTCATGTATCTGAAAAAGCTGATTTTTAAGACCCTCTTCTCCTTATCAAGGGTATTCAGGTGGTTGCTACAGCCTTTATGTGACTGCACTGGTTATTTCTTAAAATTCTGTATATTTATAGGAGAAAAACAAGTGTCATTCTTTCCAGACGCTTCACAAATACCCTGACTGCCTTCATTCAATCCAGAGGTGGTCTATTTTTTGAATGCAACCTTATGCACAATAACATAGAATCCAAATAGCTTAATAGTGTGTTTTTATAGGCCGTCTGCCATGCTGTCAGTGAATTTCATAATGAGATCAGCATTCTCCTTACTGTCTCAGCCTCTGACTTACCAAGCAGAGCTAATATTAGAACGGAGTCAAATAAAACAGGGCTCTATCATTCAAATCAGGAGGTCTACACTCATGGAGCTGAATCATAATGATCCATGAACAGCCATGAGAAAAAGCAAGCAACACTGCCTCTTTAATTTCAGCAAAGCCGACCAAAGGACACAGGCACACTCAGATCATGAAAACCTGTCAGGATCACAGCGTGTAGCTTCTTGTCCTCCACCAGGACTCTCGACTCTCTCTGAGATAAAGGACACTTCCTTTCTGTCTGGCCGTCGCCCCAGGACAAAGCTGCCATTAAGATAAAAGAGGAGCTGTACTACATCTCTAAGCACCTCAACACTTTCACTCTGTGTCAAGTTAAAAGAAAGATGGATTGTAAAGCCAAGAGGGGGAAATAATTTGTTTAAGGCAGCAGAGCCATTCGGACACCCGAAGTTCAAGTGGATTCTTATATTTTCATTAATAATACAATTAATGGCTTACAGTATGTTTTCTATTAAAATGATCATTTCATCATATTAAGTATTTAAGTAAAAATGCCTGTGCAGCTTTTTTGAAAGGTTGGCATGCTGCAGTCTGATATAGTGCTTTCAAACACTGTAATAGTCAAGCTAAAACAAACTGATTGTATCAATAGAAAAACTAGGTTCCCCTTGAAAAGATTTTATCACTGGGCAAAAGACAGTTCCAACTAGGGACAGGAAATATAGGGGTCTTGTATAGCAGATGATCTTAAATTTACATTGCTTTGCTTTTTAGAAAACTCAGAAAGATTGCTTCCTAAAATAACTCTTTCCAAACCTTCCTCCTGTGCAAATGTTCAATTTTAATTGCCCAGGTACAACTCTATTTTTGTTTGTTTCATAGTGATTCTTTTGTCTGTTGGCACTAATCCACTTGAACCTACAGAGGTGGTCTACTATGCTTTCCTGGTGGCTACAGGCATCTGACTGCAGTAGTGTTTACAGTTTTACACACATACTCAGCTGAAACAAGATACTGAGATACTGTATGTTATTGTGAAATGTTAAATGGTTCACTATGTAACTGTGATGGGAAAAATCAGGGCATAACAGTGTAGATAATAAATAATTAACACTTTTTTTTAATCTTGACTGTCCATTAAACTCATTAATCCTTACTTTCATGTGTACCAGTAGAGAACTCCACTAGGTGTTTCATGTCTGTTTGTACTTCACAATACATTTCAAGACTAACAAGAAAGATTGCAGTTCAACTTATGGATTGTGATCTTCTGGCCCTATCAGTCACCTGTAGTTTCAGCCATCTCCATGAAGACCATACGATTACAATCTAAACCTTCGAAAGGACAAAAGTGTAGAACACAAAACTACTTGATAGCGACAGCAGATGCTGTCAAACCTGACGTCAGAAAACAAGTCATGATCTATATTTGTCAGAGGCTTGCATCACCCACAGAGCGCCCTTCCTTTTGAGTCCACATCCTCGTGGAACTGAATGCACAGCAGCCAAGAAGAAATGACTGACTCATGTAAGACACGGGGTTAAGCTGAAGGCACATTAATTGTCTAAAAGAGGATTCACCAGCCTACAAAATACTCCAACCACCCAGTCTGCCCTGCTAATCCCCAAAAGTGGAGACTCTCAGCAGTCTGCTGCTCGGGCAGGGATTTATTCCAAGAAACCACAGTGTACCTTTCATGAATATGTTTTACTCCTGTCCCAAGTGGACAGAATTAAAATTAAATCACTCAAAATTCCATTCACACTCAAGATCATGCTCTGGGAGGGTATTTTCTATCTGAACCCACAGTCAAGAGCTGATGTGATTGGCTGATTAAACAACTGTGACACTTTGTAAACTAAAACAATGAGGGGGGATTTTAAAAGGACAGTTGATAGATAAATACAGGAGAAACAAATAGGATTACAAACAAATGACAATATACAAGTACAGTGATACCCCAGCTTACGAGTGCTTTGGCATAAAAGTTTTTCAGATTCCGAGGAAGACATTGGGCAAAATTTTGTGCCGGCTCACGAGCAAAAACTCAGGTTACAAGTAAAATAGGTCCCGAAAGAAGAGTGCGCTACTCATCCACCACCTGGAAATGGAGATATGAAACTGTTCCCGTGTTTAACATTACTTGAGAGTTTACTAGAGTTTTTCCTTACCTTTTGTCTCCGTCTGCCATAGTTCCCTGGATCCTGGCTTCAGCCTCTGTCTTCCTCCTGTGGTCTTGACCTGTGTTTCATCCAGTTTGTCCACTCCCTGTGGCTGGTCCGATCAGCCTGCTTCCCTTCCTGCTCTGTTTGCTCCGTTCCATAGCTCCATACGGCTTCTGCATTCTGCCATCTCTTTTCTGCTTGTGCCTCAATAAGCTGTTAACTGCTACCTATACTTACCTTGTGTGTTCAGCATCTCTTCTCGTAACAGAAACCCGCGCTTTTCTTGTCTTCATTGTCTGTCCCATGGCTGTGGCTAAGTGGCTAAGAAACATAGCAGGCTCTGTTGCATCATCTCCACGCACATTACATAATGACATCACACACCAGATTTGCATTGTCACACCCACTTAAAGCAACAGGTTCGAGTTGTAACAGGAGTTTTCTTGGGTCTTGGAACAGATTAACTGGTTTCACATGTATTCCTATGGGAAAACCGTGCCTGCCTCACGAGTTTTTCGCTTCACGAGCGCAACGCTGGAACGGATTAAACTCGTAAGACGGGGTATCACTGTACTAGATAGTTGAGATGGTTGATTCTCTTTCAACACGAGACACTGCAGCTGAGAAAACTTAAACTCCTGTTGGATAGAATGCTCAGAAGTTAAATCTCAATGTATAAAAATCAACATAAAAAGGATTAAACTAATGGACTGTTGAAAGTGAATGTGAACATAGATAATAAAATAGTCAGTTAAAGGTAAATGAAAATAAATCTGTATGAAAAATATTGGCAAAAATGCTAAAAAGCTTGGAATTATTCAATATAAGAATAAGCAGGTGGCCTAAATCATGAATAATCTATCACTAAAATAATGATAATGAAATAACAATAATAATTTTTGCAGTCTTACTGCCTTGGACAAATCAATCAGAACTGTCAAAACAATAATATTTGGGGTTTTGGTTATAATTTATACAATATCTCCATATTGCAGCCATGACATAATGTGAGATACAGAACCAAAACAGTTAAGAAAAAATCACAGTGAAATAACCAAACACTGTAGCCTGTCGCATCAAAGTACATTCATGCTGCACACCCTTCCACACCCTCATTCTTCACCACAGTGCATAAAAAACACAATGCATTCTGAATTAGCGCTGAATGTTGTGGCTGATCATACAGCACTGCATGTCACAGAGAGGATTTTTTTTTAAATTATTAATGAAATTCTCCATGATACCGGGCTGCTGGTTTGCACGCCACACTTACATCTAGAGCATAAGCTTGCGTCACTATCAAATTAATAATGCAGTTGATAAAGACCAGGATTTAAACAAATCAGCAGGTATCCAGACCAATTTATGCAGATTAAAGTGTTTGTTCACAACTCACATTATGGGTTTAAACGTTAAGATATGGAAACCTGTCAACTTTGACACTGCATAGCTGACCACTCACTGTGCACAGTGGGTTTGTTAAGCGCTACAAAAATGGACCTAACAATATGGAAAATCAAAAGGCTTTAGGAGCCTAAAATGGACATTACTGCTAACATTTAACACTGATTTAATGTTTATTTCAAAAGTTAAAAAGTACATTTAAACCATATTAATTTGTAGAAGGGTTGGTTTGTTTTTAGTACAATAATTATATTTTGTTTATTTACTTTGAATGTTCTTGTTATAAGAGGGAAACTACAATGAGCACCTAAGCATAAATAATATGAGAAAGAAGCCATATACTTTGTTGACCTCTCTGTCTTTGTCTCTTTTTGTTTTTCAAACTGATGTCTAGTTTGATTGGTTAACAGCTGGAAAGTACTAATTGGTTCTGTGAATTATTTTCTTTTTTTTTTAAAACACAAGAGGTCATTTCATTCAAGGGGAGCCGATGAATGAGGATGAACGTGCTTCTGGTTACGGCTCCATTCATACAGATCTAACAGCTTCAACAGCAGCAAATAATAAAGTGCCTAAACATGAAATTATAATTTTTGGTCTGTAGTTAAAGATATTTTCATGTTTTATTTGGCTAGAGTTCTGTTCGTGAATAAATGTATCTGCATTGGTCAAAATAATATCAATACATGCAAGTTAAATTCTCTAATATATAACTTCATTTAAAAAAGGTACATTTATGATTAATTAGCCATGTCTTAATAATTATGTATAGTGACTAAGTTCATGCTTAGCCAGTGCCTAGTAGAGAACATGCATTCTGTCATCCGCCTTTTTACTTCTATTTCCGTGCATGTAGGCTAAGTGGAAGACGAGCAGAAAAAGCCTGCAGCAACTTGAGCCAAGCCATGCAGAGGCCAGAAGTAATTGCAGCACAAATGAATTTGCCAAGTAGGAGTTCTGTTGCGGCCAAAGGCAGTTTTCCTCACAGGGGAATAGTTCGGGATGATCAGTCTTCATACTACAATAGTCTTTTAATGTGTCGTACATAATTTATGCATGCTTCCAAGAAAATGGGTTTAACACATCCATTCTGAAAGACAAAATTCATGAATTTAGAATTATAACAATGATCATGAGTTTGACAGAAATCAAAGTACAAATGAACATTGTTATACATCAGTGAGGTACAGGAGGTAGTTAATTATGACCAAAATTTACAAAGAAAATAAATGAATTTCAAATTGATCATTATGCATCAATATTCCTGAGGCAAAAATGTGGTCTCGTTGCAGTGCACTGACTGTTTGTAAATGATTAAGATCAAACTCAATTTACCCATGCCTTATGGCATTGTATTGATTTTAACACTCTCTCTTTTCCATTAAATTTAGGTTTTAACTGACAGGTATTGGGGTTAGTAGCACAGCCCAAACCAAACAGGAAAACACAAGGGAAATTTTGTTTCATAAAAACTATTGCCCGCTTTTTTATGTCCTAAAATATGTTTTTGGAAGTTCTGTGCTGTAACATTCTCCCCAGAGCCAGGAAGCAGACAACAGAGAATATAACTTGCAATAACAATCCAGCCTATGCATAAAAAACAATGTGTGGATTTGTGCCAGGAGTTGAATTATACCACAAAACTGCAACAGGAAACTTGCTCTTTCTTTATTTGCCTTCTCTGTCGACAAAACTATACATTTTACTAGAAAATAAACCACAACACTTGTTTCTGCAGTTTCAACTCCTACTGATATATCATCTGTTACTTACTGAGTATTAAAACTTTTCTTTGAGAGTTATTTGTTTTGACTTGACAAAAAGGCATAAGTACAAAACATAATAGGTTGAGTTTAGTTCTTTACAGTTAGGTGTGAATTTCAGCAGCATGCACTTGATTCTGGTACAGTAATACCATGCAGCGACTGTCACAATGTTCAAATTCTCTAATGCTTGTTAAGATACAGAGTTGTAAATGTGGCACAACCTGATAGAAAAAAAGCAAAGGAAATTCTTCAAATATCATGGAACACAGCACTTATTTCAGTAAATGAGCAGGCAGGGCTTTTTCTCGCAGCAAGGGGAAGTCTCGACGAACATTACTGCAGAAGCTGCCAATCTAAGGAATCCTTAAATATATACAGAAGCAAACTAGTCAGAAATTGACTGAAGAGGCTCTGATCTTCATCTGAACTGAGCCTTTGATTCGGCAAAAAAATCACACATAGCAAGTTTTTTCTGACCCAATAAAACAAGTGCTTTATCTCTTTTACGCTGAATTTTCCTCGGGCAGGAACTACAGTACTGTGCAAATGTGTGCAGCGTTACACCGACTTCGTTCACCAAAAATAATTACCGCTTTGGTTCTCGAACAAATGCCGTAAGGGTCCGTGTTTTCCGTTTTTGTAAAAAAAAATATATACATTCGGTTGGGTTTTGACGAATCGTGCGCTGAGACCGTCAAGCACAGAAAGTAAATGGACAAGTCTTTCAACGACGTTTCGACTGGAGGGTGGCGGTCGCTATAAATGTTTGAACTCGTGCAACAAAATAATCAAAGCGACGCGTTGTGTGGTACTTACGCGTTCAGTCAGTGTCTTCCAGAGCCAGTCGAGCCGTCTGGTACAGGTGATGCTGCAGCCCGATCTCCTCCACGCGCAGTGCACGGCTCGAGAAAACACAGTAGTGATGGAGTGAACGCTCTGCGGGGGGAGAGAGAAAAAACACACACGGAATCACTGGGCAATATCGCCCTGGCAAGGTCTTTCCTGACTGCTCCAAAATCTGCCTTTTCTTATTGGACAGGAGGAGAGAGGTGGGCGCAGAAAAATGAGGACACACATTGGCGCATTACGCACCAGCAGACACACTGATTGGACACACTTGTCTATATAAAATGTTTTTCTAAGCCATGTGTGACGTTAGATTTTTTTTTTTTAAATATAGAAACCTATCGCATGTACTTATCGCCAGGTGCTTCTTTCTTACATAATGGTTTAATAAATCACTGAAGATAGGGACTCTGAAAAAAGTGTCAGTTTGTGTCTGCTGTTGGCAGTGTTTTTGAAAAAATACTTAAGTAGAGGCAGATTGACTCCGGATATCTCATAAGAATAGAGTACTCACACGAAAAAGATCATTCTGCTAAATCTGCCCGTCTTTACTACTATGGACATAATGATTTGGCAGATGCACAGTTTAATCTTAAGCAGCTGTCTGCAGGTTATTGCCTTCCCTCACTCTCCTCCTGGTGTATTTGATTTATGTAGTTAAATATGACTACTTGTATTTAAAGGATGATTGAACTGTAAAGAATGGTTCAGATGAGGTGTGTTCAGTGAGTAGGCTATGGTATGAAGCAAGAAAGGTTGATCCATGCTCTCAGACCACTGAAAACAGCTGCTGGGGTTTCACATACTCAACAGCTATGCATTGACCATCATAACTGCAGTGCCATAAGTTTCCAGAAGAAACTCTTTCTTGCAGTCTCAAATGCATTTTAAATACTATATGTGCTTTCAGCGGTACACATATCATCATAGTGTGCGCTTACTGATAGAATGAAGCTATCTCTTTAAAAAGTTGACAAGTTTAGCATGTTTATATGATATTAATTAATAATTTAATGACATTACATTTTCTCCCACTAAGGGGGAGAAAGGGATGTTTCCTGTGTTGCAGGAGATTTAAACAGATTTAAAGCAGTGTCAAAATAACCTAATACCAAGAAATGAACAGTAGGATTGTATCATAAACCAGTACATTCGAGAAAACCCTGATATGTTCAATAGACATCTTCAATATGCTGCACTACATTTGTCAAATACACTATATGTCACATAATGTCCCATATAATCCCACAGGTTTCTGTCACCTTTGTTTATTTTTAGAAGGTTCACTTTTGTAAATATGCCCCCACTTTTCTATTTAATTAACAATACACAAGATGCGGCAGTGTAAAATTATAATTGGATAACATTGCTCATTGCATTTAAAAAAAAAGTGCAATAAGAGCTGCCAGTTGTGTTGTTTTGCTCAGAGCAGGCTGCCCTGTAAAATCTGTGAACCAAACTGCTGCAGATCTCTTTCTACATCTGGAGCGCCATGTATTAACATTCCTCACTTCTCTGGAACCATAAATGTAGACTTTGAGGAAACTCATTAGACTTTAATAGTTCAGATGTTCCATGTAAACATCATTCGTGAACAGTGAGGGCTTCACTCAGTTACAGGAAAATAAAAATGGGCTGCACAAGCCGTGTGGCCTCTAATGACACAAACTATGACCTTCTGACCTGCAATATTTAATTCCCTATGAGAGTCTGTAGGTTTTATTATATGAAGATGAATACAAAACATAAAAAACAAAATTGAGATGAATGTAAAGTGTTTTTTTTTTTACACACTGTAAAGCTTTACAAGCTCCATTCACAGTACATCATATTTGATGTTTCACTATAACAGAGGAACAACTTTCCCCCCAAAGGTGTTATCACTTAACCCTCACAGGCTTGAATGATGTCATCTCAGTGTGCAGCTCTATGTTGCTCCTTATTTATAGTGTTTTTTTGCTTAGGAGGCTTCCTAATTGTGTGAAATGACCCAAAAGTATCACAGCTGCTTGAATTCTTTATAACAAATAAAAGGAACTTTAAGGTTTCTCTTCTAGCATATGATGCACTTGCCTATGCTTGAGAGAGTGAAAAAATATATACTGAGTTCTTTGAACTTTTTAACCACTTTTCATATGTTTTTTTATGGTTTGCTGTAATAGTAATGGCAATAGTAGTGAAAAGGGCATTCACTTACTCCAGCAATAAAAAAGTACTCATCTTGAAATAAGAGTACAGTATTCAGTCCTGTATTTCATTAAAAGTGAGCTATACTGTATAACCCTACACATGATTGATTGATTTATTTTATTATTGTGTCATGCACAAAGTGCCCAGCCCTATGCTCTTATAAGACACCATCAAATACAAACATAAAAATAAAGCCAAAGTCCCAACATAGACATAAAACCCATTCTTAAACAAACATACCCTCCTGCCGTTTTCTCCAGGCTTTAGAAACAAAGACATCCAACTTATACACATTAAACTTAAACAGCCATTCCAAGTTTTCATTGTCAGAATATCCAAATATTTCTGATTACTGACAGTCATTTCATTAAATATAAACATTCTAAACTCATCATTATACAGACAATACAAAAGGAAATGTGATTTGTATTCAATTTCACCCAGTTCACACAATTCACACAATCTATCTTCCTCCTGTATATTGTTAAATGTACCAATCTCTAGGGCCAGAGGAAGGATTACAACTGTCAACTGTGCAACAAAAGATCTTTGACTCCTCATTAAATTTGCAGTAACATAAAGCTCAGGTCCAAAACTGTGCTTAATTTGAATATAAGTACGTAATTTGAGTTTTAGAATAATATCTTTTAACCACTTCTCTTCAAATGAAACGAGTAACTTTCTTCTAATTATGTTCACACTGCAAAATAAATTATTACTACAAATATATTGTGACTCAATTTCCTCAAATATGGCATGAACCTCTGTCATCCAAGGAGAGTTATTCAGTTTACACCAAAGAATAACTTTCTTATCTACCCTGTTCTCTGACATTTTTAACAGGCAATTCCACAATCTATTCATTTCACATTTTCAGATAATTGATCCTGGAGTCCAACCCACATCCCCCTGAACAGTCAGAATTGGGGCAAACTTGTGAACCCCTAAAAATCCACGTGCCGCTCTGTTCAGACATTTTACAATGATTAAGTCCCCACACCCCTGCTGCATAATTTAATACTATGGGGGAGACACATGCATCAGAAAGCTGTGAGGAAGTGAAATACCCAAGATTTTTACAAATTTTTAATTTGTTAACAACAGACCCCAGTGCTCTCCCTGCTGAATCTGCTAAGACTTTAATGCCTGCTTCATAGGTCAGAAATTCATCAAATATAAAACCCAAGTATTTATATTTTGAAGTATATCCCAGAGTTATTGGACCAAAGGTAAGGTTTTGTTTGCTTCTTGGAATAACTTTTTTTCTAAAATGGATTACCTATGTTTTACTTAAATTTAATGAAGGGCTCCATTTATTACCCCAGGTCCCTAACAAATCTAACATGTTTTGGAGCTCATTCTCTGATTCTATGTGTTGTATGCAATAACTACATGTAGGCAGTGGGTATTATCATGGGTTTTGGAGTTGATATCTACTTACATTTTTCTCTTTTTGTAGTTTTTATGTCCCTCCCCTCATGTTTTGGATAAGGGCTCTTTGTATGGCTATGTGTTTCATTTGAATATGACAATAAATTAATTAATTAACAGCTGGCTATACTGTATACACACAAGAATAAGCATAATCAGTCATGTGGACGCCTCCCTGGGGAGGTGTTCTGGGTACGTCCCACTGGGAGGAGGCCCCGGGGAAGACCCAGGGCACGCTGGAGGGACTATGTCTCTTGGCTGGCCTGGGATCCCCTCGGGGTCCCCTAGAAGAGAAGGATGAAGTAGACGGGGAGAGAGAAGTCTGGGCTTCCTTGCTCAAGCTGTTGCCCCTGCGACCCGACCCCATGGATAAGTGGTAGATGATGGATGGACAGTCATATGTAGCTGGGGAAAATCTCCAGTCTATCATTGAACTGACTCATCCATAGAAAACATGACTACACATTCTGAGCTGATTTTAAGATTTAAAGCACATCTTCATAAGGTAAAGGAAGGAGGAGTGAATCTAACTAACATGTTGCTGGTTTTAATCTTGTTTTTGGATTTCCCTGTGCACAGGTAAGAATTAATCAAAGCTTTCAGTCAGTCACTATTTTTGAAACACATTTCCCTGATTGCAGCAATAGAAACATGTTTCATTATAGTCCATACCATCCTGGGGACTATCAACATATTCATGAAATGAATTCATGAATGTGTTTGAGATCAAAGTGATTAGATGGATGCCTCTGCTGCAGGAACCAAATTTCTGTTTTAATCAATTTCACTATCAGACATCAAAAGGTGAAGTCATTTTTATCATCCCATCAGACAGCGAGAGAGAAGAAAACACACCGCCAGTTGTGTGCTGGGTCAATTTACGTACTAGGCAGTTCCTGAGATTTATCAATGTATTGTGACCCTGTGTACATTTATCATCAGTACAACAAAAATAACAAAATATTATCCATTGTTTTGTGGGCTTTCCATTACCTTTACATTTAGATCATAAGGTTTCACGGAAATGTGACTTTTTTTATACAAGTTATAAAGATAAGACAAACCTTAATTAATCCCCCGTGGGGAAATTCACATTTCTCCTACTTAAGGAGGAGTAGCCACTGCAACATCGGTCACTCCGCTATGTTGAAGAAAAAGTGTGTGCATGTCTGTGTGTGTGGGGGGGCGGGGGCGCTTGGGGGGAAAGAGGAAAAAATGGTCTTATACACTCCTGATCAAAATTTTA
>JAQQAE010004138.1:0-19193 GCA_029823295.1 Pseudamia nigra | reverse complement strand
TTGGACTCATGCGGGAGTATGAGAGAACCTCCAGAAAACTCGCGGACTACAGGAACCACTTGCGTTTTAACCTGAGGTGCAGACAAAAAAATTCAACCAAATTTCCAGTCCAGTCGATGAAAGAAAAAACCACACGCCTTGAAAACAGCAACAGCATCTGACACGCCTGTATCTACAGCACGACAGTCCAAAAAAACAAATGAATGGACACAGTTCATAGTACAGTGGGTCAACTGAATGTGTTTTAAATAAGCTTGCAGGAGCATCATCCTTGTCATAGAAAAAAAAAGATACCCTGCTCAAACAAATCTTAAAAATCTGAAAAAAAAGAGCTAAAAATATGCAGGCATATCAACAATTTCTTTGTCCTTTATATTACACTTTACTTAATTTTTTATGTCAAAGAAAGTCACTTAGGAACAATTGTGGAGCTAAATCATTATGGCACTGCAGCAGATTAGAACCCACATATGATCCTATATAGAGTATATACTGTACGCCGACTACATAAACCTGGTTTTGCTCTTGAAAACTGCTTCCCATAAGGCACATAACAGGAAGACCTTGATGTAGACTAGGTTGTCTTAATCTAACCAATTTCTCACTTCAGACTTTGGTCATAAATATATACCTGGGCACTGTGGTTCATATTCAAACTAACTTCTAATTTCCCACTTGGGAACGGTGGGTGTTTAAGTAGTTGATGTGTGTGCATCGAGAACGGTTCCTGAGAATGGTTATTTCGTGGCCATACTTTGAGCCTCCCTCTGTGCACTGCACTTTTTCCTGGCCTCTGTCCACATTAGTGAAGCTACTCATTTCCACTGTCCTCCGTGTCCTCTTCTGATTCGCTTTGCCCATCTTTGTCTCGTTCCTGGTAGTTGAGGATCTGCCGGTTTGCCTGGATGATGTACTGCTGTTGTTTGAAATACACTTTAAAAACTCCTTTGATCAACACAAACGCTATCCCACCCTGTGAGGAAAGAGGTGCACAGAAAGGTGGTAGGTATAAAATATATCAATACATCTCTACATGAAAGTACAGAACAATTACACATCCACTTTTTTAATACTTATTTTAACAGTTACTTAACTTGACCTTATGCATCTTACTACTGTATTTCTTAAAGCTCTGTGATTTTAAACTCCATTAAAGAAGTTACATTAAAAATTCTCAGAGCAGGGCGGTATTTTTTAAACTACAAGCCTTTTTCCTCTACAACTATCTATAAAAATCATATTTACCAGTATTGTCTGTTGCAGGTTAGATGATACTCTTCTAAATAGCAGCCTTCCCACTAGACTGGCAATGGAGGGAAAAATGAGAGCTCCGCACAGAGTCCGCGACACAGAGAGGTGATCTCCTGCACCGGGTCCATGATTTGGGATGCGGGGCACATATTGATTGGAACCTAGAGTAAAATATACAACCTGGTTATGCGTGGTTTTAATTTACAAATAAAGTTGTTTTATGTGTATTTCATATTACATGTTATGTTGACTATGTTCGTACTGGATAATGCTTCTACATCTAAAAAAAATATGATTCATACAACTTGCTAACTCTACATTACATGTAATGGTGGTTTGTAATTGATCTGAGTGAAATATGTCTGTTACAATATTCAATTAATTGACTTATTTTCCTGACCACAATATATCACCTTAGTAAAATGTGCTTATTTACGAGTGTAAAAACTATGCTGAGTGCATGTTATTGGTTATGCGGCAGCTCCCTTCTGTGTCTATGATTGACAGGGAGGAGTGGAAAAAAAAAAAAAAAAACATGAGAAAGCATTCAGCCGACTTAAAGCCAAAATAATTCCATATGTGCAATGTGGAGTTTGCCTTTGAAACCAGCTCCATTTTTATGACATTATTAAACATGGCATTAATATTATTAATCAAATTAATTTTAAGGGCAATACACTGAGTAACAAAAAAAGTTATGGTGACAGGCCTAGAGTGCATTACTGACTAGGAATGCAAGCCTATACCTGGTGGGAGTTTCCGATGGTAGTAATGTCTCTGCCACAGTCTCACTACATAATCTTCCCAGCGGATCATCTTGCCTAAGACCAAAACCACAGGAATGGTGGGCAGACCCATCAACAGGAACAGAGGGTCAGCCCGCTCCATCACATACAGACCCTTCTTATGTCCAACAACCTGCATGGGAAAATGCAGAAAGGTCCAAAACTGTACATTGTAAGGCTTTGTTTTATGTTCTTCTGAGAACCTTCCTGACCTGCATGACAGTCACTGCTCCATATGTGACAGCTGACCAGTATACAGTGCCAACCACCACACCGACAGCAGCAAAAGGACTGGCCCGGGACAGAGTCCTGTCTACCTGCTGCAGGAAATATGCCAGTGGACCTAGGGAAGACGAGACCTTGCTTATTAGGAGACGGCTCAAACAACCACAGTCATCTTATTATGAAGTTGTGCAACTTCACCAACCTATCTTAGGAAAGATAATATGGTATTCAGTGCCACATTGTGGACAACTGACTGCTCCTCCACTGTTTCCTTTTTGCTTCTCATCCAGCCACCTCTGCAGACACATCTGGTGGATCCATTTAGTGCAGCCTTTACACCTGCATGGGCTCACCCATTCTGCACTGCGGTCATCTTTCTCAGTGGCAAAACACACCCAACAGTGTCTGTGCAGCACAAACCATGACACATTCTTTACTTTACAGCCAAAGAAGGAAGTTTGAGATGTCTTTAGGCTTAATCCCTTGGAGAACACGAAATGGCTCAAATGTCTGTACAAATTCTAATATTTCATGATGTCAGTGCTATGACTACTTCACAAAATTTACTGATTGATATTTTAACAACTAGACAAATGGATTTTCCCACAAACTGTTTTATTTTTGCATATGGCATTTTTAATGCACAAGGAAAAAAAAATAGAGATTAGTTCACATGTTTATCTGTTAATTGGATGACCTCTGACCTATCTAAAAACAGTAACATGAACTTGCATCCTAAACTTATGAAGCATACTGTATGTCTGTAATGCTAGTAAAGTACATGGGCCATTTATTGTTAAAACAACACACTGGTCTCCAACAAGTCCATGATGAGCTAAATTCATAATATATGAAGAAAAAAAAAATTAAGATTACTTCTCTGGCTGCTCCTCAGTATTGGCCATGTTACTGGAAAGGCTCTGTGATCACACATCCATCAGACTGCAGTGAGGACCTAGGAAAATAAATTCTCATAGTCTGAAGGGTTTCTACAACATTGTAGATAAAATATAAGAAATACACAAACTATATTAATACAGTTAAAAATGACCTTATCTAAACCAAATGAAGATAGAAACACAAGCAGTAAAAACCAGTCTGTTGGCACATGTTTTGTCTCCAATCAAACTTAACCTCAACACTCCAACCCTAACTTATCATCCATACTGAACAAAAATATACACGCACTTACAAATAAATCTTTCAGTGTGAGTTCCGTTTTTTTTTTTTTTTTAACATTTCAAAGCAAACATTTCAACAACTGAATGGAAATCAGTTTGAAACAAAAATGCAATTCAAAATGAAACTGAGAAGCATTTTATAGAGAAGGGTTGAAAACGATGATTACTGTCTCTTGATACCACATCTGTGTGGTGTGGGTATTTTCTCTAGTATTGGCTTACGTCACTGACTGAGCAGTATTTGGGTTTTTGTTTTGAGTTTAGGTTGAATGTACTCTTTGTTAAATATGCGCAAGATTTTGAACAGATTGACATAACCCCTTTTTCCTAAATACTGAATTTTCAAGTGCTGCGTTTATACTTTTGTTCAGTGTATGACACAGAACCTACACACTCAAAGTGCTTTAAATTATGTACCAAGCTACAGGTAATACAAGCTTAACTGAAGCCGTTTGCTTGCGCAGTAACGTCAAACTACCTGTGAATCACGAAGCCAAGTCGTGTTCGTTTTCATAAACACACTTTTAGCCACACTTTAAACGTATATGACCCAAACCGTGAGTGTTACGCTAGTTTAGCGTCAAATAAGTTTAGCTAGCGGACAGGTACTTAAGCCATTACGTTACCACCGAAGTAACCAAAACATTACGAAACTGTTTGACAGTTGGTCTAAATAACCCGTGTGATTCGCAAGTGAAAATGTCACCTACCTAAAAATAACGAAAGCAGAGATACATCCACGAGACTGTCATTCCTGTCAGCGTGTCCGTATTATGCTTCATGGGTTTGTTTCTTCCTGACTTTCTGGACAAGATTGGACCCGCCTACTTCCACTTAAACAGTTTTCTGATTGGTCAATGGAATGACGATTCTTAATGCCTTCAGTTTTGTGGAAAACATTGAAATCATTTTGTTTTTTTTTTTCGGGGGGTCATTTCATATTTAAACAAGGAGCACTGGGTGAATACTGATTCAATTTTAGGGTTCTATCAAAACATCTGTACATCTATAATTTGTCATTTGTTTTGGATTTATTTTTGTTTTAAATTAGTTACAATGTCATAATTCACAGCGTAGCCCCTTGGCAATACCGTTTTCTGCGATTTGTTGTAATGTAATTGCTATTTACTCCTATGTCGACTGAATAGGTAGTTTAATTCATTTCAGAGTGACGTTGATATCCAGCAGGTAATCACAGCTTTACCAAAGATGCTGCTCGTACTCGTTGACAGCGAGCATGTCTCAAACGCATGGCTCGTCTTTTGAACGCTGTGATTGGTTCGTCCTCCTGTCAGTCAACTCATTTATCTCTCAGTCCTTGACGTGATTGGCTGACTTTCCTATCAGTCAAACCAGCGGCGTAGTGATGAGGTTGTTGTGGTAGTGAGGCGGTCCGAGCCACAGCACAGAGGAGCGGCGGCGTCGAGACTGCATAGTGCTCAGTGACAGGGCGTTATTTTTACATGATTAAAACACTAAACGGACAGGAATACACATACAGATCGATTATACTGTATCTTAAATACCCAGTCCGTCATGGAATCCTATGACATTTTAGCTAACCAGCCGGTTGTGATTGATAATGTAAGTATGATGATGTCATTCATCCACACCCAAGCCGAGGCCGCTCGCTGGCAGCGTTGGCTAGTGGTTAGCTTTGTTAACTATTGTATCATGGCGAACAGAATAGGGCGAATCGAGCTCGTTCAAACCTCGTGTAATTTTCAGCAATTGCAAATATGCTTTCACGGTTCGCTCCCCAAATGGCAGTTGTCTTTGGTGTAAATGTGCCTGCGCGCAGCGATTGTTTATCCACGCTAGCCACGGCTGCAGCTAGCGCTTGAGCCGGCTAGCTAAGCGTCGCCTGGTCGCATCCTGACTGTTAGCTGTCCCGAACGCCATAGATCCCACTGTGACAAGCTTTCAAAACCAAATCACTGGCCTTTTACCATGTAGAATAGAATGGAGGTACAATGAGTAATATGCACATCAGGTTGCAGTGCCTTAAGTAGCACAAGCGGTTTGTATTGCGCGTGCCTCAACCACATGGATGTTGCACATTTTACTTGTTTGCTTTCTCCTGATGCTGTTTATCTTTGTGTCAGCCTGTTCAACAAAATAGGTCTTTAAACACCTATGTAGGACACAGTAGTGGTAGCAGCCTAAGCTTGAGTGTGTGAACATGGGACTGGTGAGTGCTGCTGGCCTCGAGCTCTGTCTTATGACTTTCCCTGTTTTTCAGACACAGTGGGAAGATTAAAGCATTGCAGTCCTTAGTTCACATTCTCTCCAGAGATACTGGACTTAAATGTATATGTGTATCTATCTTTAGGGTTCGGGAGTTATCAAGGCTGGTTTTGCAGGTGACCAGATCCCCAAATACTGCTTCCCAAACTAGTAAGTTTAATGTGACCTGCACATACCTTAAATAACAAGTGTCATGTAGTGTTTAATGTTGTACTATTTCTTATGGTTGTGAGTTGTTTCATTTCTCTTACTACCTATTTCTGTGTGTGTGTGCAGTGTCGGGCGCCCAAAACATGTCCGTGTGATGGCAGGAGCACTGGAAGGAGACCTCTTCATTGGACCCAAGGCAGAGGTACCACACACGTGTTTCTGTAGGATACAATTCTTAGTCACATGACGTCAGTCAGAATGTGAGTGGGTGATGAAACAAGGCTTTTTCACCAACACACTGATCACAAAGTGTACTTTGAACACAAGCATAGAATCTTCAGTGCCACAAATATTGATTGACAAATTGCCTGTGACGTTATTATGAAGTTGTATCTCACCTTTAAACTTCTGACAGTGTTCTTTGTTGTACTGTCCTGCATCTGTGAGGTAGGCAGTTGTGGCTGTTTAACTGTTGTCAGTGTTTGTCTTAACAGTTGGTCCCATGTCTAATATTATTTGCCCTCTGTGTCTCAATAACATCATTAGTGCTGGTGTTTGTCTTAATGAAAATTTGTTTCCAAAAGACCATCCTTGCAGAATTTATAGTAACATGTTTTCAAAATATGTCTGATTTTTATAATATGATTTTATGTCACTAGTAGAGTGCAGTGGGACCAAACACAAGCCTTTGGTAATATGGTAATGCATCGATTTAACACCCTTTATAGTTATTTTGGCAATTGATTAGTCATTTCTCCCTAGTAATGTTAAGTGTTATTGAATGATACAAAAATGTTTCCTCCTTTTAAATAGCATGAGCTTAAGTTCCTTTTTTTCAACTAGCTGTCCAATGCATAGATCAGCTTTTTGTGTTTACCTTAATCACACATTAAATGCTGCAACCTGATACATTGGTATTTTTTGTCTAAATCATAATCCTGAAAATGTTACAGCAGTGTTTGTTTTGGCTTTATACATTTTAATGCTTCAGTCCTCTTTGCCAGGTGGATCTGTCATACGAAGTCAGCTGTCAGACCTTGTCAGGAACTGACTTTGCTCCTGGCATGTACTATATCTACACTTGCCTCTTTTCACTTTTACTCACATTCTTCACAAGGCCTCTGAGCCAACTATAGGAAAAATGTCTCCATGATATGATGCCACCATATTTAGCCCCACAGTGGGGACAAGGATTTTATTACATTAAGTTTAGTGTATAATACTAATTTTGATGCTAAAAGATAAATTCCCATCAACTTGGTTTCAGATCTCACATGCCTTCTGGCACCCACCAGTATACTTGTCATGTGAGTTTTCTTTTATGAATAGTAGCTTGCTCTTTCACTCTGATATAAAGCTCCAACTGGTGAAGCGTCCAACCAACAGCTACAATAAACTTCTATTTGTCTTTATCTTAGTCATTTTAATTATAGCCATTTAGAATATTCTTTGTCTTCTTCTACCTGTAGGAGCACAGGGGCTTGTTGTCAGTGCGGTATCCTATGGAGCATGGCATCGTGACTGACTGGAACGACATGGAAAGGATCTGGCAGTACGTGTACTCAAAGGAGCAGCTGCAGACTTTCTCTGAGGAGGTGAGGGCTCTTCTACCTAACTGCTGTTGTAAAGTACAATAACATGCGTCTCAAATGTGATATTAACACATCAATAATCCTGTTGTCTGCATCTTTTTGTTCCTCTAGCATCCTGTCCTGCTGACAGAGGCGCCTCTCAATCCCAGCAAGAACAGGGAAAAGGCTGCAGAAGTGTTCTTCGAGACCTTCAACGTCCCAGCTCTGTTCATCTCCATGCAGGCTGTTCTTAGCTTGTAAGAATATTTTATCTCTGCTTATAAGTGTGATTGATAAATTCAAGTATTTATGGCTTGTATGTTTGCAACTTTTTATTGCGTTAAACTAGAACATTACTAAACATGTCATTACTGTCACACTTGTGCTGACAATAATTACTGTGAATTCCAGCCTATAACCCGCTACTTTTTTGTCACGTTTTGAACCCTGTGGCTTAAACAATGACATAGCTAATGTATGACTTTTTACTAGTTAGCAAGCTTCATGCTGCCAATACAGACCATTGAAATTATTATTATTTTCATTATTAAACCTTTATTTATCCAGGTGAGTGAATTGAGAACCAGTTCTCATTTACAATGACAACTTGGCCAAGAGGCAGCATGAGAAGATACACAACAATAAAAACCTGAAAGCTGACAGTCATACAATGAAACATGATGAATAATGTTCATAATCACAATGACACAAGCCAAAAGGAACAGCTAAAACAACGTAAGAACATAAAAACAAGCAACACACTAAAAAAAAATTGAATTGGTCACAGTGGACCAATGAAACTGTTCGAATTACGATAAATCAAACGCACGCACACTAAATTCTTCAGCTTAATCATTTTACGCTTCATGCATATAACCCTCCTCATGGAAAACATGAAGAAATGCATATGTAAATGCTGTCGAAGAAGGATGTAGAGCTGCAGCACGTAAGCTTGGCATCAATGAATCCATGGTGAGGCGGAGATGGCAGAGTGAAGAACTGACTCGATGCAAAAAAGACGACAAAATCTTTCAATTATGAAAAGCAGATGGACGAACTTAAACATTTTTGCGGCTTATATATGTACAAAATCTTTTTTTCCCTTAAATTTATTAGGTGCGGCTTATAGGCTGGAATTTACAGTGTGTTGTGTATGTGGTGTAGAATATGTTATGACAAAAAGCAAACGGGAGTATCTTACAGTGTAGTTTCAGCAGTGACAGTTTGAAATTCAGTTTTCTAACTTTCCTTCAATTCAAATGGATTGGATTGACTTTTATAAGAATGATCTTTCTATATACAATGGTATTGATTGCATAGCACCTGTAGGTCTTTAATATCACTGGGTTATACTGAAGAAGAACTGGCAGACCTAAAAACATAATGGATACACAAATCCTTTCTATCTCAGATCATTGGAGGATTTTCGGTCTCCTGTGGTGTCAGTGGTACATCACTGGGAGGACTGAAGCTGACATGAACACTGTTCTTGACCTTTGCATTCTCCACAGAGCACAGCACAGATTTTTTAAAAATACATTGCCAGACAGTTAACAGTGACAGGTACAGGACAGGTGGCATCAGTGGATAATTATAAGAACATAATGATGTAGATGAAATATAGCAGTCCTTTTCAACAGATACGCCACAGGCCGCACCACTGGTGTTGTGTTGGATTCTGGGGATGGAGTGACCCATGTTGTGCCCATCTATGAGGGCTTTGCTATTCCTCACTCTATCATGCGTGTGGACATTGCTGGAAGAGACGTCTCTCGATACCTCCGTCTGCTGCTGCGCAAGGAAGGCTACAACTTTAACACCTCAGCAGAGTTTGAAGTTGTTCGCACCGTCAAAGAGGTGAGTGGTCGTTGTGCAGTGAGCTTTTTCATACAAAGACCTTTCTAATAATGAATCATGGGTTTGCTTTTTTCCCTGCAGAGAGCTTGTTACCTGTCTCTAAACCCCCAAAAGGACGAGACTTTAGAAACAGAGAAGGCACAATATGTACTGCCTGATGGAAGCACTTTAAATGTGAGTTGAACAAACACAGAGACATGCCTCAGAAAGAAGCATATTACTGCTGTATATTTCTATTCTAACAAACATCAGCATCCAGCCCTCCTCGTCATGCATCATGTCTCTGTTTACAGATTGGTCCAGCCAGGTTCCGTGCTCCAGAGCTTTTGTTCAGGCCCGACCTTATAGGAGACGAGAGCTCGGGCATCCACGAGGTGCTGGCTTATGCGATCCAGAAATCTGACATGGACCTCAGACGCACACTATTTTCCACTATAGTATTGTGTGGAGGATCAACACTGATCAAAGGTGACGAAATACCAGGAGTGTGTTAAAACTGAGGAGCAGTGATTGAGTTTATCTAGTCACCAGTCTTAAAGGAAAAGCAATCAGAAACTTTTGATTATCAAGGAATAGCTGAGGAATTTTCAAGCAAAATTACAGTTCCATGCTTTCTGCAGAATTTTGTATGTGCTGTTGATTGAATAAGAAGAAATAATCAAAGCATACAGTTTGATGTTTAACCCACATATCATCCCTAATTTACCAGTTAACAAATGTTTTCTAAGTCTTTATCCTTAAATGCACCATAACTGACACCTTTAGTGTGAATTATGAATTAAAGGCTCATACAGTGTTAATAGTTTGAGACAGGAAAAAGCCAATTAATCAGCTCATACACCGTTTTCTGTGATGGACGCTCAAATCCAATATGGAACCTCTTTATAATTATTTATATCCGCGTTAAACACGGTCACCTCCATACTCATCAAAACATTGTCATGTATTTTCTTTTAGGCTTTGGGGAAAGATTACTAACTGAAGTCAAGAAGCTCGCACCCAAAGATGTGAAGATCAAGGTAGATCTTGTTCTTTTGTTTTGTTTTTGTTGTATTGAAGCCATTTCAAGGATGTCAGTAAACATGTCTTCTGTATTCAGATCTCCGCTCCCCAGGAGAGGCTTTATTCCACATGGATTGGGTAAGAAGTCTTTATTTTATTTTATTTTTTTTTTCCCCCTGTTGTGATTGTGTACAATTTTGTCATATTTGCTCAAATTTGTAGACTAATCCTTCTCTTTTCCCTCCAGTGGTTCAATCCTGGCATCATTGGACACCTTTAAAAAGATGTGGGTGTCAAAGCGGGAATATGAAGAAGATAGAGCACGTGCCATCCACAGGAAGACCTTCTAGAATGGGTTGATGCCTTGCGATCGCCCCAGAACTGCCCTCAAATTTTCTCTATCATACTCTTGGAGACTCCCGTATACTACACCAGTCATCTGAGTACCTCTGCATCATCCCTTATCACATCTCTTCTCAGCTTCTTCTCCTTGTTCATTCGGCTACGTTGCACCCTTCTCCTGTCATATCCTCTGCTGGAGGCTGATGGTTACAGCACCTTCCACCCTCCCAAACATTCACACAAAGAGGGCTGTCAGGGTGTGTCAGAGAGTGATGAGTAGCACTGTGGACTCTCAACTCCAGGCCATGCTATACTATGATTCAATCCACGTTGAAGTATTCATATTGCTCTCTTGCCTATAAAACCCTGCAAGGTGTAGAAATGTCATTTAATGTCAATAAACGTGAATGTTTTTTTTTTTTTGGTTTTTGTTTTTTTTTTTTTTTGATAATGTTGAATTTTCCATTCCAGACCGAAGACTTAGACTTTTATAGTTTTTTTTTTTTTTTTTTTAAGTTGTGCTCAGACGTTCGGTAGCTTCATTCAAACAAAGGTTTTAAGTACTATAGCAGTATCTCTAGTGCTAGTGAGCAGAAAGATAACCACTGTATTATATCAGGACAGAACTGCACACGTATCATTGTTGGAACAAGTGACTGCAGTTAATATCTTTAAAGTGACTAAAGAAATTTTATTTATTTTTTTTTGTCATTACCGATGTGATGTCTTTCCATAAAAGATGAGCAAGTTCCTTCTGTCAGCATTTGGTTTCTGCCGACTTAAGTGTAGGAGATTCTGTTTTTTCTCCTTACTGAATGCATCATGGGATTCGATGATCCACGTTTACAGCAGTCAACATGCCCACTATTGTTTTTGTGCAGCATTCAACTGATATATGATATAAAATTAGGTGTCCAACTTGCCCCTGTTTGTGTTGCATGTCAGTTCTATCTGTACAGATGAAGAGAACCACAATCAGACACTTAGACATGAAGCCAGGCTCTGGAGTCTGGATGAAAAAAAACCACGAGAGGCCACAAAAATCCAAAGTGGCCGGTCTTTTTTGAATTGTTTTCCCCCTTGTCCCTTCTATGTACTAATATTGCTCTGAATATCATGAGCCCCACACATTTCCGTGGCAACGAAGGGGTCATGTATACACCTGTGTCCGCCTTACTCTTGGTGAACCTGCACCGGAGCGTCCACATCTGCTTTTGGGTGTTTTTAAAAAATAAGGTTATAAATTATCATCAGCCTTGTGTACAGTGGAATGCTTTTCATAAAGAACCACCACACAAAGCTGAACTGTAGGATAACAGACTAAACATGTTCATTATGTTTATTCAGGTGTTTGCTTTTACTTTTCGTAAATTCAATATAATAAATAAGTTAATGGCTGCTGCTTGGGTGTCTCTTCATTGATTTAAAGGCTGTCTTGGGGTTTTGGCATGGAGGGAAAAAAATGGTTTTCCTGTTAAAGCTGTGCAGTCTTTGACAAAACATGTATCTTAACAAGTACTGACGAGCTCTTTGCATTTTCAGAAGACTTCAGGCTAAAATGACTCACACGTATAGATGTGCTTTGTTGCCGTCAGCAATAAATCACATGATCCTGTTAGACGTGGTATAGTGACAAGAATGTGAACCTAAATCTATTTACAGTGCAGTGTTGTCTGATATTGACTATTCTTGTCCTCCACAGTGTCTCCACTGTCACACTTTCTCAACAGTCACCTGACTTCATTTTCACTATAAAATCCCACTTCTGAAAAGGTTCAGCCAGGTGGAAAAATGTAAATAAAAATATGCAGAATTTTACCGTGGACAGTATGGCAACATATTTTATCTTAAAAAAAAAAATTTCACCCAGTCATGTTCAAAATCACCTTTGCTCATCAGCTGTTTGAAAGCATATTGTTATTCATTTTTAGCTCTGGCTGGAGTTTGTTGGAAAATATTGCAGACTGAAGAATGAAAATCAGTACAGTATACTGTGTTTTCAAATAAAAAAGAAGTTGACTGGAAACATCAAAGTGTTGTGCCCATAACATTCACAATAGAACTGAAGTCACACTAAATCAGAATAGTTACATGAGTTCTTAATAGGCATTTTTTCCACTGGGCTGAATTGGGAGCTGAATTGGGATTCTAACAAAGAAACAGGTTCGGAGCAGTGAGTAACATTTTCAAGTCACATCATAATGATTTCAATTATTATAAATTGTTAAAAAAAAAAATAAAATACTGGTAATTGTTGATTATACCAGTACTGGAGCTACAGAGCCTCCATATAAACAAGTCCAGCCATGACCACCAGATGTCAGTGAAACAACAATAAAGTGTGAATCAGAATCAGAACCTTTATTGTCACTGTGCAACAGCTTGTGAAATTGTTTGCAGTCCCCTTCAGTGCAAAAGAATCAACATTTCTATGAACACACTTAAAATAGAATCATACATAGAGTACAACAGAATTAAAAAAAATGTTTGCATGTGTACAAAATAATATATGTAGCTGTATATAAAACATAGAAATATGCAAAGCAATAGAAATCTATATGTACAATAAGAACATTTACATTATTAGAAGCATTTTTATGGTAAAAACCAAAAAGTGCATTATTAGCAGCAGCCGCTTGCATGTGAATTTAAAAAGGTATTGATTGTATGTTAAAGTTACAGTTAAAGACATCAATATGAATGTGTAACATGCAGCTCATTGCAGTGTTCATGACAGGAATTATGGTCAAAAAAAGGTTTTTAAGCACAAAAGACACATTTTCACTCCAGTGTTTCCTTATTCTTCAACCATCATCACTTCTCACTTGTAGTGTGTTTTGCCTCCCACCCTATAGGATGTGTGAAGTGGGAGGTGGACTTAGTCCCAACAGGCCTGTGAGTTATTCCATAGAACGCTTAAAAAAGTTGTATTTCCAGTTGATCGGGAGATAAATGGGAGTTTAGAATCTCAGGTGTTTGCAGGTGCTTTATGGCAATATTCACAAGTGAATAATAAATAAATTCATGCTGATATTCTTACGTGTGGTCCTGTGTGTGACTGTACAAAATTAATCCAGGATGACTATGGCAGTAAGCAGGAAAATCAATTAAACTTGTATTTATCCTCCGAGCCTCTACATCAGTGTTTTCCAAACTCTGGGTTTGGACCCAGACTAGGTTGGGAATCTTTTTTCATTGGATCTCCATTTTGCTTAATTTTTTGTTATGCCTGTCAATTAGGTGCAGTTTTTTCCTCTCGGCTAGTGTGTTTGTTTATCTTGACAGCTTTGACTGCACTGTCAAACACACTAGCCGAGAGAGAGAAAAAAAAACCACTACTCCTCATTAATAGCTGTGGACTAGAATGAACATCTTTGGACTATGTCTGCTGATTGTTTTGTTCATTTTTAATGATTCTCTTGATTATTCTGCCCATGTTGGTGTTTTTCTAATTTTGTTCATTGTGTGGAAAATGTTCATTTTTTTGTTAAGTTGCTTGTGTTTTCTTCATTATTGTGTAAATTCTCTGGATGATTTGGTTGATTTTGTTGATTCAGTGCATATAAGGTCTGTGTACTATGTTATACATTCTATTGTAGTCACATTTGCACACAATACATTTAAATTCTAAAATGCATTAAATGCCACTTTACGTCACATCATATTGTTATGTTATGTCATAATACGTCATGTCATGCCATGATATTATTTTGTCACATTATATAATGTGCCATTACCTTACACTGTCATATTACGTTACCTTATGTGACATTATCTCATGTGATGTAAGCGATGCGATGTTATGTTACACTATGTCACATGTTACATTATATTATGTTACAGTTATGCCACCTTAAAATATGTTACTTATGTCACTTTATGTTTTGTTATGCCACATTATGTTACATCATATTACGTTATGTCACATCATGTTCTACTATGCTACGTTACATTATGTTGTCATGTTATTTTATGTCATATCACATCATGTCACATGGTTGTTTCTTTAAGGTATTTTCTGTTACATTATGTCATTTAATGTCCTGTCATGTTATGTCATGTCATGTGTTGTGTTCTGTTACATTATTATGTACTGTACGCCATTTCTGTTCTTTCTATGCCACTGCTTTACTTTTGTGTAAAAGTACGTCTCTTTGTACACTAACACTACATTTTAGTCACAATATGACAGGTTTAACATTTAATAGTGTCAGTGGAAACAGCTTCTGGATAATAGCCCTCCTCCGCTATTACCAAAAAAATAATTTGATATAAACACTTTCACACTCAACTACTGAAAACTGGTGAAAAACTGGCAGTTTGTCCATCTATCAGCCCACCTGTTTCACCCACTCACTGAACCCTGTCACCCTCACACACCTATTATATAAAATCCACACAGGCTACAAAAGTTTTACACTTTAAACAAAGGAAAATATGATTTCTGACGTGAGTTGTGACAGTGTGTAACACATTGATTTACAGAATGGATATCCAGCTTCTTATAAAATATTTAGCTTGCTCTCCTTCCATTAATTCGATAGGAAATCAACCTATCATATATTAGATAAATGTCAGCTTCCCTGAGAAATGATAACCAGAGGATGCAAACTGAAGAAGATGGTTAAAGATCTGAGAACAGGAAGTCAGCAGGTGGTGAGTTTCGTGTGGGAGAAAGTTACTTAATGAGTCCCTTCTGACATTGTTTGCTCGGTTTTGAAGAGCCAAACACTCGCCGCCGTTTAGCAGAGTACCGTCATGATCTTAGAGATAACATGACATGTTTCTGAGACAGGAGTTCAGCGATGCTCTCTTTTCCCCTGAGTTGCACTCTTGAAATCCAGAAGCCTGTGAAGAACAGAACAGACAGAGACACTATGTGCAAGGCGACTACATCCTCCTCCAGGATAAGAGAGTCTTCCTGCCAAGCTTCGACTTTGCTCAGATGTTTCAATGGGACTATTAATTTAAACCAAAAGGGGACTTAAAGAGGTAAAGGGAAGGACAACAGAAGTGTTTTTTTTTTTCTTTTTTAGAAAATATTTGGTCCTTTTGAATTTAGAAAAGTGAATTCACATATGAAAAAGATTAGGTTTTCAGATGATTCTTTTAAAATGGGATTTCGGAATTGGAATTTCAGCAAACAGCAATTATACTGTACATGTAACTAACTGCACTGCAGGTGAAATTATACTGCATACTCAGTGTGACAATTTTATATTTTCATTTCCATTGAGACAAATTCTTGATCCCTCAAAGGTCCCACAGGGTAAAATTCATCTTTATTGGGTTTGAGATTCATTTAAACTCTATGGTGTTGTCGTACCGGACCCTGATATCTGGCACTAGATCGTCAAGGCTGAAGTAAGAAGCAGGTCTTCAGGCAGGAGTAGGTGCAGCAAAAGTGATATTTATTAACAAAAAATGTGTCATCAAACTGAAAAACAACAACCCCAGGGTACTTAAATAAATCAATTAAAATGTATAGTTAACAGAAAAAAAACCTGGTTTACAGTCTCACAGCAAGCTGCCACCTCCCTCTCTGTCACTATCTCTGATCACTAATATTTATACCTTCTCACTCTCATCTGCATGGACCCTACCATCTGAACAGGGAAGGGGGAGGAGAGAGTACCATGACAAATGAACACAAATAATATACAACATACAAATGAATCAAACATTTTATAGAATTTCTGCTCACATCAAACCAAATCTGACAATAACATATAAGTCTAAGTGTCTGAGTTTAACTAAAATGTCAAACTACCGGTACAGAAATCTCCCTCTCACCTGCTACAATCACTGTGCCCTGTTTACCTCACTGCTCAGGATCTGATCAGCCAAACCTAACAATCTCCTGACTTCAATACAGTGAAAAAACACAAACAAAAGCACCCAAACCCACAAACACAATACACATAAAGAAACTCATATTTCAGAAACCGACATCATAAAAAAACAAACTATAAATGATACTTTTGGGGAAACAGGGTGAAGTGAAAGGGAGCACATTTCCCCTTACCTTGGTCGCGATCAGGATGGCGAGACAGGAAGTCGGCAACAACATTGGGTTTCCCTGGTCGGTGCTGAACTTGCATTTCTAACATCTATTGAGATATGCTGTTATTTGAGTCTTTCATCTTGTGGAACCATTGAAGGCCCTCGTGGTCAGTCTGTAGAATAAAGTCTTTTCCCAGCAGATAATATTTAAAGGTCTCTAAGGCCCACTTGATGGCCAGGCATTCCAGCTCCATGGCTGAATCCTGAGGCCACAACTTAGGACTCACGTAGGCCACTGGCTTCCAATCATCCTCTTCACCCTGGAGCAGGACTGCACCGAGGCCCACCCCTGATGCTTCAGTGTGAACAATGAAGGGCTGGTTAAAATCAGGATCACTACACAGACCCTCCTCCAGGTCCTGAAAAGCCTTTTCATACTTCTCCTCTCGAGGCAGCTGATTAGGGGTCGATTTGTGGGTCGAATCTGTCAAAGGGGCAGCACAAACCGCCTGTACCACTCTGCCAATCCAAGAAAAGACTTGAGCTCTGACTTGGTACGAGGCCTTGGGCAGTTCCTCACTGCTTGCACCTTATCTTCGTATCAGATAGCCCAGGTACTTGGCCTCCTGTTGAGCAATGGAACACTTCTTGAGCTGAACTGTCAAACCTGCCTGTTGAAGGCACTGTAGAACATCCTTTAGATGCTGCAGATGCTCGTCCCATGTGAGGCTATAGATGATATAGTTATGGATGACAATATCATCAATTTGTGTTCACTTATGGCTTCTTTACATGATACAGCGTTAACTTGGATGTGTGGAATGCGCAGTGAACTGTGTTCACAGACAGTGATTTCTGGACCATGCAATGATTTCCAGTGGTGAAATCATCCTGATTCTCTGAATCTGTTGATGGCATCATAAACTGTAGATGGTAGGATCTTCAAAGTCTTTGCAGTTTTACATTGAGGAATATTTCTCTCAAATGGTTTTTCTCAAAGTTTTACATGCAGTTTAGTGAACTCTGCCCATCTTTACATCTGAGAGTCTCTGTCGCTCTCATGTCACTGACCTGTCACCAGTTAACCTCATTAGTTGTCAAATGCAAAAAAAGTAACAAACTGCACAAGAAGAAATTCTTGCAAATTTCGGGGATGACATGTTATTGTGGGGAATTTAGCTGCCTTTCTGAGCACTAGTTCTAGTTGTAATAAGTTTAGAACAAAATAGACAATAAATAAATAATGTAAAGTATAATATAGGAATAAAATAATACTCCAAACGAACAAAAATGATAAGTTTTGTTCAGGGCTTCACTCAAACTCTATAATGACTTATGGTAAATAAGAAAACTACCAACAGCAAAGTATCAGCTTAAATGGGGGCTACGACTTCCCAAAGGAATATGATATGAAATGACACAAGAGACTGGGACTCAGAATTATTCTTTATTCTGGCAGAGAGCTAATAAAACCTGTTGAAAATATCTCTTAGTAGTGTTTGTCTTTTTCGATGAACTGCCCAGCCACTATATACATCACAGTTTTTTTGTTCAGCATTCAAGTACGAGTGCAAACATGCCATAAGGCAATTACTCACAGTTTCACACGTAAGCTGGAATGAAAGTGAACATTATGGACCATCTGTTAGCACCATTCATTTCTTCATGTACGTCCAAATGGAGTTGATTCCACAGCTCGGTTAAGCTTATCTTACAGTAACACAGCTAACACCTCGGTGCTGTTCACAGGAGGATACATTACATTACATAGTGGACTCAATAGAAGCTTTTACAGAGATGGTGAGTGTGTGTACAGTGTGTGTGTCTTGGGCAAACATGCAGGTTGCCAGATGTTCAGGGCTGCATGCAGTCACTACCCGTCAAAAGATTGGACACACCTTCCCCTTCAGTGTTTTTTCTTTATTTTTAAAATTATTTTCAACATTGTACATTAACACTGACGACATCCAAATGGTTAAATAACAAAAATGTGCGAAACAACCCAAAACATATTTCATATTGTAGACACATAAAGCTTTAATGGTAGCTTCGTACACTAATGGCATTCATGAAGTGGTCATCTGGAATGGTTTTCAGTTCACTGATGTGCCTTGTCAAGAGTTAGTTTGTACCATGTTTTGCCTTTTTAATGTGCTTTAAATCTTTAGTTGTGTTGCACAGAGGAGGGCTTGTCAGTACTCCTATTAGTGCTGCTCAACTGCAGTACAAATCCGTGTTATGGCGAGAAACATGCAGTTAAATAAAGAGAAAAGACATCTGTGATTTTAAAACCATTCCAGGTGACTACCCTATGAATCCGATAATGCCAGAATGCCATGAGTGAGAAAAGCTGTTGTTATAGCTGAATGTGGCTTCTTTGGACAATCCACATATAACATGTTCTGGGTTATTTAACACTTTTTTGTTTACCGTGTAATTTCATACATGTTCTTTTACAGTTTGGATGTCCTCAATATACCGTCATTTCCGCATTATTAGGCACACCTAAACGCCGTCAATTTTGTCCAAATATGACACTGCGCCTTATAATCCGGTGCGCCTTATATATGGACTAATTC
>JAQQAE010004137.1:0-19194 GCA_029823295.1 Pseudamia nigra | reverse complement strand
AAAAAAAATCAAAATAAAAAAGCATGTTCCCCGAGGTCAAACGCGCCCCCCTTGACGGAGCCTCGCGCCCCCCCACTATTTGAGAAGCACTGGACTAACCAAAGACTGTGACTGCATAGCTGTGACATCACAAAAACACCAGAAATCTAAATGATTTGTTTCAGGTCCAGTTATCTGAGAAGTGGCTGTATTATTCCTCCTCTGAATGGCAATTTGTATGCTATAATGTTATTTTATTTGGCTAGTAGGAACAGACATGAGACCTTATCCTTCCTCAATATGCGTTGTTTAATATTAACTGTTCATGGACTAATTACAAGATTATTTGATAGATGATACAAATAAACTAGAATCCCATTTTAAAACAAACATGTTTAGGCCTGTTTTGTATTTTTACTTTCACTGCACTGCAGGCAGTTTTTAAAAGAATCACAACAAGACAACTGAAGTGCTGTCAAGAATCCCAAACCAAAAGGCGGCGATATACAACTCAAGCCCTAAAGACATGTTGGCACGTCACACAATATGAAGTCAAACAAAGCAGATCAGACTTTATCAGCCAAAAACCCCATCGTTTCTGTTCACATGGCAGCACTACAAATGGAGCATTTACGTGTATGTGGAGGGAGTTTTTCAAAAGTTCTTTTAATGACCTAAAACTGTGTTCGAAAGGGGGGCAAACAACACTCTTTTGCTAAAACTACAGCACTAATTTGTCTGTTGACTTTTAGAATATGTCAAGCAATATAAGTACGAAAGCCAAAAGATGTCAGAAGTAAGAAATTAGCACCAGCCAGAACCTAGGATAAGCCACGTCAGGATTCAAAAAAGAGTTTTCAAGTGTTAATTTGCAAGTTTTCAGTTTAAAATATGTGTGAGGAAGATGTGTGTTTTATAGTGTGGATCAAGTCGTCCATGGAGATTTCACCTAGATTTTAGAAAGTGGGTTTGCCTTCAACTTGGCAGCAAAGGTTAAGGATGGTGTGAAACTGCTCCGGTATGTTAAGCTGACAGATGGAAATGTGTAAAGGTTGTACCAAAAGTAATGCATAAGTGGGCAAAATTATTTAATCAGGTAACGCAGGTCATTAAAATCACACACTCGTAGAGTAAAATTTCCTCTTGTAACTTTAGTTTTTTCCATGGACTGTCAGTGAGTGGGTGAGTGGATTCACATGGACAAATGAGTCACAGCACCTTGGCTTTCAAGAGATGGGTTCAGCGATGGCATTAAGTACTACCTTTGTATGGCAGAAGGGTTTCAAGTGCAATTTGAACAACCTGTTCATTTGTTTCTAATAGATGTCCATTAGGTGCTACCAGGGGAACAACTATTTTCCTGGGGTCCACTACATAAAAACAAGATTGCATACAATTGCATTCAGAGATCACCGCCCCAGTGACCAAAAGCACTGTCAGCTTAAGTGCAATTTCTTCAACAGCAACAGCAGATAAAAATTGGTTGACTATTAAAACAAAACTAGAGTCAAAGTTAAGAATTTGTAGGAGGCAGAGAAAAAGAAAATACCCCAAAAAGATATATATAAAAAAAAGCTAGTGACCTCTTGAAGCATGGAACTAATCCCACATATATATTATAATTTTATCCTATTTCACCAACTCTACCAAATCCATCAAGTTCATAGCGACAACGACTGAGAAAAAATATACCACCTAAAATTTTAGGCCCCCTTTTGCATTACTTTTAGTACAACCTTCATACACTATAAGTGAAAAGTTGGGACACACCTTCTCCTTCAGCAATTTTTCTTAATTTTCTAATTAGTTGTAGTAGCAGTAATAGGTCTACTGACTCTGTAGCCACCCGTCCTCCGCACAAGACAGCTAAAGGTGGTCTAAAGCTCATTAAGAAGACAAGACATGAAACAAATTAACTCAACACCTGCGATTTTAAACATGCTGCAGCTGTGCATATGACCCTGTCAAAGCTATATGTGGTTATGTTAGTTTATTTCAAACATAGATAGTAGACGTGGTACAAAATAAATAAAATAGATAAATATATCAAACAGAAAATCATTCCAAGAAAACAAACCAAAGCCATCATGTTTGAGAGAGTGGTAAAAAAACGGATTCAACCCCATTACATTATGATAATACAGTATATGCAATATTATACAATACAATACATAAAACAATGCCATATAATGGAAACATAATACCATAATACTTGACCAAGGGTATGCAACCTGTAGCTCTGGGGCCACATGTGGGTCTTTAGCCCCTCCCCAGTGTCTCCTGTGGATTAATTAAGTAAATGACCAAAACCAAGAAAATTAGCAAAAATAAGCAAAACATAGACATGATTAGAACAAAACCAAAGACAATAATCCGCAGTATAAATACACTCATAAGAAAACGGAGCAAAAAGTCACAAACATGACTAAAATAATAAATCAACTTGATGACAATGAATAAAAAACTGAATAAAATGGTCAGTGAATAAAAGAACAAAAACTGAACAAGAATAAGCAAAATAAAGAGCAAAATATTCCACAAAATTCACAAAAAGCAAATTTTCACACAAAGGGATAAAAGGATGAACAGAAAATAACTAACTAATCTGCAACTAGAACAAAAATGATCAAAAACAACCAAATTAATCAATAAACTGACGAATAATGTGCAAAATTATCTGTTAAATGAACTGAAAAATAAAATGACCAACACCATGCAGCTAAAACATGCAATATATGTTATGTCGTACATAAAGGGTTCACATATTTTTTTGTGGCTCTTGACACGTGTATTTTCACTTTCCTTCTGAAAATGTCTTTTTAAATCCTCAAGGTTGTATTAGACAATATGTCACTAATTTTACTACATCATTATATGTTATGATAAACAAAATACAGTGATACACCGGCTAAGGAATGATTCCGGTAACAAAAAATTTGGCTACCGAAGAAAAAAATTGGCCAAAAATTTGAACCGGCTAACGCAAAAGATAGACCCGGAAATGAACCGGATGTAAACAGTCAACACAATAACGTGAAAGTTCCCGCGGGATGTAATAATGCTAACCACGAGTAGCTTGATGTCTGTGCTACAGAGCTGCCTGCTCCTTAACAGTACTGTGGCCTGGGTGTCAGGCTAACAACACTCCAATGGTGTTAGCCACCTCCGGTGCGCTGTTAGCTTACGACAGCAGAGGCTCCGGTGGGACCGAGATCCTCTGCCTCTGTTAGCCGGCTAGGGAGCGCCATTAGCTTACGACAGCAGAGGCTCTCGGTGCAGCCGGAGGCTCTGCTGTTGTAAGCTAACGGCACTCCGGAGCGGCTAATTCCACAATGCTGAACTGAGCCTCTGCCGTCGTAAGCCAACGGTGCTCCATAGCCGGCTAACAAAACAGCCAGAGCTGTGTTGTTAGACGTAGCTAACAACAGTAGCCATAAACACGCTGGAGCTGTGCTTAGAGCCGGCAGCTCTGGTGTCTGGAGCTGTGTTCACAGTTATGGACGTGTGCAGAGTCCACTGACACACTACCAAGTTATCAGCCAAGGGAAGAATACATCCTAAATAATTTTTAGAACTAATTTCATGCATTCTGTTTCAGAAAATTAACATAACTTCCTTTTCAAATAAAAATAATGAATAAATGTGCACGTATGGGTGTGTAATACATACTTTATATGGGAGTTTGTCATGGGTCCAGAATGGATGAATTTGTTTTACATGTATTCCTATGGAAAAGCTTGCGTCGGCTAATGAATGATTCGCCCAATGAACGTGACGACGGACCGGATTAAATTCGTTAGCCGGGACACCACTGTATTACATAAACAAATACATTTCTGTGAACTAGTATGATTTCTTTAAAGCCTATCCTGCATCCTGTACAGGGTTGTTTAACACTGCAATACATGAATACGTGATTCCATAATTCCGTGTTCTTTCACAGTTCAGATGTCTCCAGTATTCATGTGTGATGTTGAAAATGATAAAAATGAAGAAAACCACTGACGGAGACGGTGATTAGCCGTGGACATGTGGTGGAAATGCAGCATCACGTTGGTCCAGGCAGATGGATCTTTTAACAAGCATTCAAGAGTACATTGGATCTTCCACATAAACATTATAGCTCTTAAAAAGTTTATCTCAGACTGCTTATATAACAACCTGGAATCTACGCCAACATTTTACTCATTACTGGAGCCAAATCATAAAAGTCTGTACTCGACGGCCAACTCGCGAGAAGCCGTCGACCATCGTTGTAAAGAAACTAACCTCTTTTGTTTGGGCACGTACACTTTGAGATAGTGAAAAAGGTAATTTAAAAAACTAAGCCCTTGGACAATAAAGAACACATCATAAAAATGAGTTGAGACAGCTTCCCCATTTCTAAGTGGCTGAACAGGTGCATTTCTGATTTCACGCTGCACTGAGCCTGTTTACGGTGATTGCAGGGGAGTTGCAGGAGACTGGGCATGTTTACAGGGGAACCCAGGAGATGGAGTAGTGTAAAAGAAAAAAGTATAGTATAGGGCTTCGCGGAGGAAAAACGGAGTGATGCATAAGAAAAATGGGACACGCATAAATGGCAAACAGATAGAGATGAAGCAAGGCAGTGCAGTGGAAAGGCCAAGAGACTGGGGCTCAAGGAAAGCGCAGGAAATAAGTAAAAGAGAGGTGCCCAGAAAGGAAAGGCTTTAGGGCAGGGGGAGATTAGAGGAGGAACAGCGTGAAGGGATAGAGAGCACATGAAATAAGGCAGGAAGGTGAAGTTGATAAGGTGGAGATGAGAGATTTTTTGTAAAACCAGGAAAGGGAGAGGAGACTGACAAGAAGATGGAAGGTATGAGGAGAAGCAAGAATGATCAAGATCAAACCAGCGGCAAAGATGCGGGCCTTTAGTGTCAGTGACTGATAAAAGTGTCAGGAGGAAGTGGGGCTTGGAGAGCAAACACCACTTCATGCTGTGTTGTGATAGAGCAGCTCGGTTTGCCACGAGGCCTTTCGAACACTGAGAGATGCAGGGGGAGTGGAGGTTGTGCAACATTTGTGCCATATTCAGTGAAGAACAAAAGATGTACAGATAGTATTACCCAAAGTTTTTCTTTCCCCTCCCGAGTCTTTTATTTTATTCCAAGACACACATGGAAACTAGTCAGAGGTTTTTGTCTGGATTTCACTGAAAAACTCTCCTGGTGCCAAGGCAGCTGGCACACAATCACTCAAAGAAAGCCAAACACACACTCAACTTTTTCTTTTAGGACTCTTCACCAAAATCTAGTTATTTTTCTCCAGCAAGGATGTGGTCGTGCTGTAGTTAAATCAGTGTATTTAGAAGATTTCCTGTCACTGCACTGTACCGTCATCTGTACATTTGGCAAATTGGATTTTAACAAAGACAACAACAAGATGCAAGGAGAAATAACTGCAGGTTGGTAGCTGAAACTCAAACATCTTGCTGAATTCTCTACACTGTCCATTGTCAAATAAATAATGTCCATCTGCACTGTGTTTCCCAGCCACACAGAGCTGCTTTCATTTGGCATATTTTATTCTTTCCCCTCCTTGCTGCTACTGAAGCATAACTTATGAGTGTACCAGAAGGGCTTTGTTTGATTTCTCTGGGAATTGAGCTGAGAACTCCAAAATTGGACCAAATGAAAGCACAAAGCAGATCAATGGCGGCACAGTGTGCAGCGGCAACTGTGTTTTTTTTTTTTTTTGCCTCCATCATTAGAATTCAGCACAACCAAACAATACAATTTGACAAAAATATAAATATCACTGTCACATCTCTGTACTGTATATTATTTACAACACAGCGACATTTGCACTACAGTACATCTCCCTCTTTGTGTTTCTGTGTGCAAGATAAAAAAAAACAAAAAAAAAACACCTTACCTTCCGTCTTGCCTAGTAATTGTGTATCCATAGGAGGGGTTATTGATGAAGCTGATGTTGACTCCAACCAGTGGGGTTCCATCTGAAGTCACTACTTGTCCACGGATGACACAAGCATGTCTGCATGGAAGGGAAAGAAAACCGTCACAAAGATGGACCAGTTTCACAGTAAACACCTACCAGTACCACGCCTTCCCATTTCAACTCAGGCACTTAATTTCAGAAAAAAAGCACGACAGGCAAAGGTGAATGTAGATCCTGCTTCAATCCTGCCATCATTTACAGGTATGTTTGTCATTTTCAGGGAGAGATATTGTAAAAAAAAAATACATGGCCTCATGTCATTCCCTGTGATAAAACAGGTCTAATGACTCTAAAGATAATGTCAAAATCCTCGCTCAAACCTGCACCTGACACAAGCCATTTGTGACGTCACAAATACACAATTCTCGTTTTCAGTCAGTTCTCCAGACCCACGACTGTCACCAAAAACAGTGAACAGATAGCCTGGAAAAATGTGACAAAGACTCTACATGACGCAGTCCATGGCACAGACAGGAAAAGGGTGTGGTCAATGGCGCTCATTTGAATTTAACCCTTTCAGGGACAGTGGTCACTATAGTGGACAGCTGTTCAAAAGTTGCTTTTTCCTATATGAATGAGTCTTAATGTCACAGTTGTGCATCAGTCACTACAGTGGACACTAGTGTGTCGTGACATACACTGCCACCCACTCGTCAGCTTTTACAAGTGCAAAAAAAATTTCTCTAAAACAAGACGGCCGACAGAAGTGCAGATGCACCTTGCACGGGAGGAATATCGGTCCATTATTTCTATTCTAAGAGACCCTTACAGGGAAAAAAATATTGGGACATCAAGCAATGACTAAGGAGTAATATAATTGTTAAAATATCTAAGTATTGATTTTGTGATTTGAGGAAATTGTGATTTATCATGTGTCCACTAAATTGGAAAAATTGGAAAAATTATATTTAATTATATATTTTCATGCTTAAAGAGTAATAAAACCACTTGGGAAAAAATCCTGAAGTAGGTTATCATAATTCATACATGAAAGGGTGAAAGGAGCAGACACTGAAACAGCCCATTTGGACTGAAAACCAGAAGTATATGGACACGATCTGTGGGATTTTGACCTGACTGTGAGCACTATATTAACTTGCTAAAATGTGAACAATATGTCAGCTTTAAAAGATCATTTTACAAGTTTAGAACATTGCAGTTTGTTACAGAAGTACATAACTGTAAAAGTATGTAATTATACAGACCACACCCATTATAACATTCTTCATCTGTTCAACGCTGCTCAACATGAACAGACCTGGAAAGATTTTCACCTCTTCTAATATTTTCATTCTCAAAGAATAGAGTGAAACTTGTCAGTGAAGTCATTTGGTCTCGTCCGTGCATATCACGTAAGAGGGAAAAGTCCACCGAACGACAACAGCAATGGAATGTGGCCTCAAGTTTCACCTAGAGACAACACCATGCAGCCTCGTTGATGGAAATCCACTTAATTTACTTTTAGTGTACCTTTTCGCTTGTTTGGCGCTTGAATGAAATAATACATAAACATAAAAAAGAGGTAAAACTGTGAACCTGAACAAAGCATTAAATGAAAATATAATCACTGTCTTTATAGGGGTAGTTTTTTCCCTCAGTTACGTGCACATTGTGATGCCTCATAAACAAGTGTCTTTTAATGTAATTCAGAATCACTATGTTGTAATAACACTGGGAACATACTTTGAGAGCATTATAAATGTTTCTGTGATTCACACCACTAATAACCACGTACAAAAGTTCCTCTTAGCCTTTCGTACTGAACTTCCTAAGTGGAAAAATACATATAAATATAGAGACCGCAATCAAAAGGAAATACTGGACACAAAGAAAACAAACATGGATAACACAAACAGCACAACTGAATGCTTTCTATGGGGTCTCCAGGGTTGTTTCTATCCAGAACAGCAGGGTAATAAGATAAGGAAGGTTTACTTTCCTTTAGCTCTAATTAAAAGAAGAGAATTTATCTTTTCCATTACCCCATGCAAGGGAGGGAAATTATAGTTCTGCAGATTGCAAGTCTTGCTTGGCTGGTTATCAAGGCCTTGACAGATTTCCAGACTGACACCAGGTCTCCAGAAGCTGCATAAATTAGATCTGATCATCAGTCCCCACCAATCGATAGCGGGAAGTCGTCCAAATTTACCTCCTAATCTTACTGAACTGATGAGTTGAGACCTTGCTGTATCACGTCCCCTTCGTCGTGTTCTGCCCTCGTCATTAGCAAGGCCCGACTCATGGCCAGCCTTTGTTTCTGTAGTCGTTTGCAAAAAGTCAGTCCCGTAACAAATGCCTTCCTGCCACTTCTTCATTAGACCATGGCTATTTTTAATACATTTGGGTCTTAAACACTGCCTCGTACTGGAAACAATTAACACTAGCGTGTTAGTAGCTGCCCTCAACATGTCCTTACCAGAGGCAAGATCATTCACCCCACACTATCCTGGTCCCTAGGAACCCAGTTTTATGTTAATTAGGCCGGGTCTCCTTGAGAAGACCTTGGCTGTCCACTACTGCACTGTAAACAAGCAAGGAGATACTGCTCTAAATCCTCGTAGCCATAGATCCATCTAAATGCATTTATAAGGAATTACAGCTAATGTTAACCCAGCTCTGGCCTGGCTGTCTACGATTAATCATTCATGCTGACAGTTTATTTTAGGGTCTTGTTTGAAGAGGCAATCATCCACATTTTCTTCAGATGGAGCTGTGAAAGTGGAACTATCTCCTCCCTGCCTCTGTGAACCACATGTGGAGATGATTCCTCGCCGTCAAGACAAATGATTTAAATATTGACATCAAATACACCAGAAAGAAAGAGCAGCAAAGGAAGCATGAAGCATTTGCTGCAGAAACTTCCCATCTGTATGAGATTTCACTACTCCAGGAGAATTCACAAAGTCAAAAGGGACGTGGCAGTATCTTCAACCTCCAGTTTATCATACATCATCCACGGAGGGCACAGAGAGGACATGTTGTGAAAAACAGGTAAAGTTCCTGAACTCAGCACAAAATCATCCGTCCTCATCTCTTTATGTAGGTTTACTGAAGACGAGGGTATTAGGCATGAGGCAACTCCGCTTAGGATTTCAACATACAACCCTGTTTCCAAAAAGTTGAGCCACTGTGTTTTAAATATTCAAGAAAACATAATGGGACGATTTTCAAAAAACTGAAACTTCAGAGACAAGATATAAGATAAATTATATGCACAGTCCCCTCCTTGAATCACAACGTTATCATGCTGGAGGGATTTGCATACCTGAATGATCCTAGGAGCAATGTTGGCGGGGACAATTTGCCCCTGGTAGGGTCTCGCAAGGCAAAACAGGTCACACTAGCAACAGTCAGAGTGACTCAGAAGACCCTCATGACGAAGAATTTCCTGTGGCCCCACCACCTACAGGAAGGGTCATAAGGGTCCGGTGCTGTGTGGTTTGGGTGGCAGCTGAAAGCGGGACCTGGGTGGTCCATTCCCCGGTTGCCAGAGCTAGCTCTAACTGGGAGGAGGCCCTGGGGCAGACCCAGGACATGCTAACGGGACTACGGACGTACTCACACTAGGGCCATTTTGGCTTGAGCCAAGCCGGAGCACATTTGTCCCCCCTTCACCACTCCCCTGCTGGTCTGTGCTCACACTAACAGCTCTGCGATGGGCTGAGGCACAGATACGTCTCTGCACAGGAGATCATGTCACAATACCTATATACAGTACAGCTTTACTAACTGTGTGGCTTATGTGAGTCCTTTTTGGTCACATACAGACTTCTACTGGATTATACATTATATAAGGTGGCAGTTTAAAGTGTCATCGCATTGTGCTGATGTAGAGGGAGCAGGAAATTACATTTATATATCTGAAATACGTCGGCTGCGCATGCACGTATTTGCGCGTGAGCAACTGTGCCGGGCCGTGGCCCCCCTCCTCCAACCGCACCAGGGCCACGAAGCGTTCCGTGCCGGACCCTGGTTCCATTGTACTCATATTACTCAAGCAGTCCGCGCTTTAGGTGTAAATTGCACCCTGGCGCGGCACGGATTATCCCTCTATGTCTCTTGGCTGGCCTGGGAACACCTGGGGGACCCCCCAGAAGAGCTGGAGGAGGTGACTGTGGAGAGTGAAGTCTGTCAAAATGAATTTGCTGTCAAAATGAATGTACAGAATGCACAAATATACAGCATGGAGCCCCTTTATGAACCACATAACATACAGTATGATGTACGTTTGAGCTGACGAAATGTTAAAAACCAATTTGTTATTTATCTGTATTGATTTTTGTTCATTTTGTTTACTATTTTGTTCCTTATTTTATTGATTATTTTCGTCAACATTTTGGTTGACTTTGCAGATTGTTTTCATTTGTTGCTTACTATGTTATTAATTTTGTGAGATCGTGTTCATTTTCCTGACGATTTTGTCATTTTTTAAAAATTTATTTATTTAATTCTGTTCAGTTTTCTGTGACTTCTGCTCATTATCTCGGTTATTTTACTTTATTGTCTTCAACTATTCTGTCATTCTTTGTTCATTTTGTGGATTATTTGGTGTACATGTTTATTCAGTTCATTCACTATTTTAGTCATTTTTGTACATTTTTGTCATTTTCCGCATAATGCTGTTCAGTGTTGCCTTAATCTTGTTCACTTTGTTATTGCCACTTTTGGTCAGTTTCTTATTTCTGTTCATTGATTTGATAATTTTCTTCATTACTGTTTATTTTTTATCATTGTTTTGATTATTTTATTCATTATATTGTTTATTTTCTTGATGATCTTACATGTACTGAGGAGTATTTTCTTCAGTTTTGTCTTAATTTTTGAGTTAATTGTTGATCTAGTGTTTTTTTTAATTCATTTTGATTTACTGTAGTGTCTTACTTCCATTGTGGTTGCAGATCCCTGGTACAGTGCACTGTCACATCTATTGCCTGGTGTACAGTATGTCAGTGAAGATGCTAGCAAATGTCATCAGCTGCTGCTCATTACACCTCCAGTTCTTCTGAAATCGGAATAACCGTCCAAAAACTACATATACAGCTCTCCTGCCAGACAGCTAGCTTTTTTCGGTAGTAAAGGTTTTATTATTTTCTTATTTCATTTTTACAAAGTAGTGCAACAGTGTCAACACAAGCTACATTTGCCCGAGCAGCGTGGAATAAAATACGGGATGAGTGCAGCTCCACTGCTCCAGACAGACGTATATGCAGCTGGTAACAACATATGCCAAAGCACTTCATGATGTGACAAGATGCACCAATGGTTGGTCCCCTGATAATGTAAACAGACTGGTCTTTTTCAGTAAGCGGTTGAATGTAAAGACTACAACAACAGTGTGTACGCAGGGGGAAAAAAAAAAGAAACATTCTGAATTTTCCAGTGTGTGTTTCTTATATTTTCGGGACTACTGTGGATATTTTTCAGCAAGCATTTTGTTGCACTCTATTTCTGAAAAAGTTCAACCAAATGGAAAAATGCAAATAATTATGATTTTGAAGATGATGCAGAAATATTAACATTTCCTTTGGTTGTTTTTCATTGCAGACAGAATGAACACTAGATATTTAATGTACTGTGCCGCTCCTTGAATTGCCATGTTATCGTGGTGGAGGGGTTTGCATGCCTGAGTGAACCTAGGAGCTAAGTATCTTGTCGGGGGCAATTTGCCCCTGGTAGGGTCTCCCAAGGCAAGCTGGTCTTCGGTGAAAGGTCAGACTAAGAGCGATTCAGAAGACCCTTATGACTATGCCTTCCTGTGGGCCCACCACCTGCAGGAAGGGTCGTAAGGGTCTGGTGCTGTGTGGTTTGGGTGGCAGCAAAAGGCAGGGGCCCGGTTGCCAAAACTAGCTCCAACTAGGAGGAGGCCCTAGGGCAGGCCCAGGACACACAGGAGGGACTATGTCTCTTGACTGTTGTGGGAATGCCTGGTCCCCCCAGAGGAGCTGGAGGAGGTGGCTGGGGAGAGGGTAGTCTCTGCTTAGGAAGCTGCCCCTGTGACCCTGACCAGGATAAGCGGAAGATGATGGACGGATGTTAAATGTATTGCTTTTTGATTATTTTGTTGTGTTTTTTTGTTCAGTTTCTTGATTGTATTGCCCATTTACGTTGCTTGTTTTTTATTGTACAATAACACTAGATATTTCATGTATCGTCTTCTATTTGGAAAACATTTCATTTTGAAAACAGCCATTCTTCAACTTTGGAACTACAACACATTTCAAAAACGCATTTCAAAAAGGTCAAGCAAAGCCATTTTAGTGCTGAAAATGAGTTAGAAATCATTCAAACACAATGTAATTTGAAGCAGATGACACTAAAAGGTCATTTTTAAAACATAATTTGGTACAAAAGGAGCAACCAAGAAGAGGTTTAGTCCTTCAGGAGCCAAGATTTCATTAGCTGCATGAGAAATATTGTTCTTGAAAGAAGCGATAGGAAGGGATTTGAATATTTTGCACACTACAGTGTATAATAGAATTAAAAGATTTAAGAGGAGTGTATGTATCACAGCTTCAGAAGCACTAAAATGACCTTTAGCGTCACCTTTTCACATCAGCCATTTGAAATCACATTGTTTTTGAATTATCTTCATTCTTAGCCCTAAAATTGATCTTTTTTGGAACACATTGCACACGCATAACAGAGGAATGGCTGGATATTAAAGAAAGCTGATGTTACAACCCATAAAATATGTTGCGTTCAGAGTGTCCACAGTGAAATACAAGTCAAAGTAAATCAGAGTTATTTAGCTGAATTTCAGATAATTACATTTTACATCAACAGGTAAAAGAAATCATCGCTATCTGAGCTGATATGTAAAAAAAAGTCTAGTATTTTTTACATTTTCAGCCAGCACATATAAGAAATATGGCTTTCAAGCTGACAGTCTTTGATGTGTTTATTGCAAATCTGCAGTTCACGGAAGAATCAGCCCCTAGACTGACAAAATATGCTTTTGAAGAAAAGCATTTAAGCGATTAATTGCATCGGATTGTGCAATTAAATAATTTGTTTGCTTTTATAATGACGGAAAGCCT
Source organism: Pseudamia nigra (assembly GCA_029823295.1). Lineage (NCBI taxonomy): Eukaryota > Metazoa > Chordata > Actinopteri > Kurtiformes > Apogonidae > Pseudamia > Pseudamia nigra. The sequence goes on along the minus strand of JAQQAE010004137.1, from coordinate 6,199 downwards.
CAAAATGTATGCATGCAGGCTTAAGAAGAGAGACCTTTGATAAGCAATGCTAATAAATGGTGCCATCACCACGGAGCCACCCACGGGAGCCTTGCAAATGACTCGATTATAGATTAGAACCTGCCGCAGCTCTATCCCTGGCAGCGTGCACCCTGCATGTTGAGTGTCAAATAAGAATACGTCGATGTGAATTCCTTGAGATATGTCGCTAAAAGAGGCAGGGAACATAGAGGAGAAAGCAAACAAGAGGTTTTCTGCTTCAAACAGCTTAACTGTAATATAAGAGTCATAAATAAAATAATGCGTAAGTCTGTAAATGAAGTGAAAGGCTTCTGCGGTGCTATTATCAGTCAGCTATCAATCTTTGCCTAAATTGTTCCATCGACACAGACCCTGTTTACTATTCTAGTCAGGATCGTCTGCCGGGCTGTAGCAGTGTTGTGTATTATGTGTCACAGTGGAGAGTCAAGACGTTTTATGCAGTGGCAGATGCTTTATTCAGTGGCACCTTTGCAGCTTTTTGTGGTGGTAAACATCAGAAATAGCAGTGCAACATGTCTACTAGCATGAGGAAGTGGTAAGTGGATCAATAAAAAGATGATCAGGTGACCAGTACAGGAGGATGAAGAAAATGCTGAGATGCTGCCTGTGAGGCTCATGTGAAGCCCAGAGCCCCCGTCATAACCACTCATATCTGTCAGTGGGTGGGGAATGAATACCAAGCATGAATAATAGATTATCACTGATATTTTTAGGTGAGGCGAGGCTTCCAACTTGCAGCTCATCTCAGAATTCTTGATGTTACTTATTTATGGTGCTACATCTTCTCTAGAGACAGACAAGAGGATGACTCAAGCCTCCACGGTGCTCGCTCTATCCTCTGAAGAACTGCAAAATGTTGAGTGGTTCTTGAATGCAAGAAAAATGTCAATGAGGGAAAATGTCACCCAGTGTGTTTCGAGTGGTTTTCTCCAGTATCAGCTGGTTGAGAGAGTGGACAGCGTCTGAGTCTGATGAGAAGTTAAAGCCGTCCACATAGATTTGTATTTGTTCGTAAGTTCAGCAGATGTCTGGTTATAGGCGACAACCAACAGGAATTAAAGGTCCCATACTGTTACCAGTGGTGTTTACTCATGTTGTTGTTTATTTTGTTCATTTGTGCTTATAATGTTTCATTTTACTTGACTGCTCATTTTGCTGATTAGTTTATTCATTAGGTCAGTTTACTTTATTTTTTTTTCATTTTGTTCCATTTAATGGGTTATTTTGTTAAATTTTCTATTTGAAATGATGTCACATTATCTCAAGCAAGTTCATATTTTCACAGCTTTAAGTTTTCAACATTGACTTTATATAAGCCTCAAACCCAAAAAAGATGCATTTCTCCCTATAAAGTTGTATACATATATATACATATACATATATACATACATTCTGTTATTTATATATATAGATATATACATATATAAATAACAGAATTGCGTAATCCAATTCTGATGAAATGTATCAGTACTGCTGCTACTGTATAGACAAGCTGACAAATATATTGAAATATCTGTATTTTGTGGCTTAAACCTCAACTCTATCACGTTTCCACATAATGAAATTTGTACAATGTGCATTAATACTTCTGATCAGAGTGGAACAGTTCACTCATCATTTGGACAAACTGTTGTGTTGCTGTGTTCTGGTCCACAGGACTCGCATGTGGTTTTGCTTCCTAAAGCGGACGCCACTATCAGTTCATTTGTTTGCCAGCTTGCATCTGAAATAAGCCATTAAAGGACCACAGCGACACAATGACACAGGCTGTAGAGTCACTCTCACTGTGGGGAGGACTGGGTAGATTTAAGAGCACTTCGGGTTTTCAGTTCAGTGTGGGAAAGGAGAGTATAGACAAGAAAAACAGCCAGAACATTCTTAATGTAGCATGCATTTAAACAGATACTGATTTTTAGGCAGGCCTTAGGTCTGCATAGGTGTCTGTGATTGTCTGTGCTCCTGATGCCCCTAAAGTCCTCTTGTCTCACATCCACACCTGGATCTGTATCCACGAAAATTCCCAATGTAAATTTAATGTTGTCCCTTGTGAAATACTTCTAAGAGGACTAAATTTTCCCTTAAAATAAAAGTGATTCATCAAGTATCTTAACCCTCATAGGTGACAAACTGTTACTAGTGAGGAGGACTTGAAGAGGATAAAGATTTTCTTAAGCAGAGGAAAAATGGAGGAACAACTTAGAGGATAAATGATAACAGCTAATCAAAAGTAAGTCAAATATTGAATCTAGCAGAGAAAGTAAGTGATTTTGTTGACAGAAATTTGAAACAAAACTGAAGTTTTGTTTTTGTTTTCCTCCAACATGAATAATTCAGGCTGAAGAGGAATATATGTATCCTTAATAAACACAGTTGCTTTAATCATTGCTGTCTTTTCATTCTGCTTTTATCAGACTCGACAAATAAAGGCTTTAACTGAAACACTTCTGCACTTGTAAAACTAAAAGCTAAAACCATCTCAGAAACTCAATAAAAACCAATAAAAAAATTCAAAACTCCAATAATGCTTCCAAACAGGTTTGTGCTCAACAGAAACATAAAATGGTCTTGTGTCTTGTCTTAAATGTCTGAATAGTCCTGTTGATTCGCTCTACATTTTTACTTGAAAACCTTTTTGTTGGACAGGTGTGACCAACCAAATTTCCAAATCATGTGTCTTACATAGTGGGTAATGACCAGGGCTCTACGTTTAGCTTCAAATTATAATAGTGTGGTTGGCTGAGTCAGTAAATCATATTTCCATACTGTGCTACCGTAAGTCCACCATTCATCCAAATATGGCTACATCCTGTGAAGGTTCTAGGTCATCCAGGTCATACTATCCAAGGCGTGTGGTTTTCTTCCGGCGACTGGACTGGTTGTTTGGATTTAACATGTTATCTACCTATGCAAGAAGCTTCTTCAGTTCTAACTGGTCTGATGTGGAAATCCAGAATTTATACTCTGGCTCAGCACTCCACCCATTCATCCTAAAGCCGGCTGCACATAGAAAATCACGACTGATCAAAACTCACCTCTGTGAGTCCAGTTGTCGGGTACACATGATTCAACGTACAGTACCTCGCACACAGCTGCAAATTGCCACCTCGACTCACACCTGGTAACTGGCGCCATCTATCAACAGTAGACATTGATTGTGTCGTGCCATCTATTGTCTTACATGCCCAACCATGGAAATTGAACATGTTGAATCGGCACCATTTCTGTTGGGACGTTGTCAAGACTGAAAAATCTGTGTCGGGAACCACCGCACATCAAGCAGATTTCCAGTTGGGTTGGGACGAGGTGAGTAACGTTTCTCTATGTGCAGCCGGCTAAAGAGGTGTTCGTTTCACCTGGGCCAGGGTCGTTACAGAGTCATTTGGGTCCCTGTCCCTGACTCTACGACCCTGCCTTTGTCAGGGACAGGAACCCCACCAACTCTGTAACGACAATCAATTAACTCAGTGCTCTGGTGTCATCATGTTAGCTTCGACTCCTTCCTGAGCTCACCTGAGGACACCGGCATCACAGTTTGACAGGAAACCCCTGCCTCCACCTGCACAAACTCCACACCAGTCAGTTCACACCAGTGCACTCACTGTGTTCTCCTCTGACCTCACAGCCGAAGAAAAAAAGTGTCCCCTCTTTATTATCATGTTGTCCTTGTGTATTTTCTGAAAACTGCTGCTTTTACCTGTTAATGTAATGCAAAGGATTACAAAGGGAAAGAATGACTTTGAATGTGTTTTATGAAATCATAAAAATATAAATAATTATAATCCTTAAAGCATTCAGGATATTTATATATATTTTTGTGGTGCCCTTTAAGTGGCCTGAAAATCATTTTTAAACTCAGCTATTTAAAAAAATGTAAAATGAAATCCATCTCAGACTGAAAAGTGAAGTTAGATTCATCTGGAAAATGTACATTTCTAATATTACTGTATATCTAATTTTCATAAATCATACCTGTGAAGGAACAAAATGAACAATTTCAATGACCAAAGTCTACATATTAAAGAATAATAAGAAAATAAACACGTAAAGATAAACATATTAAAGATTTTAAATGTCATTAAAGCTCTTCTTGTTTTCAGAAAAAAATGAGCAGTTTTATGTTTTGCATTTGTTCTCTTATTGTACCGAAAACGTTCTGAACCGTGACGTTAAACTGAGGTACAGTAGGTACCGAACCGTGATTTTGGCGTACTGTTACAGCCGTGGAATCTATGCTACGAGCTCTGAGAGGAGGCGAAGATCGTTTCGGGACATTTGGACACTAATCACCCTGTCCTGAACCAATGTCCAGCACTTTTGAAGCCCAGGTAGAAGGTGGCACAGAAGTAAAGTTACTCAAATGATTAGTGCAAACGTGCTTTCACATTCTTTTGAAATATGTTTCTTCTTCAAGGAACAAAAAAAAATCAACTGATGAACTAAAAATAACACTGCCTCAAACCACAACCTTCTGTCACCATTTTGAAGAGAAGAAGGAAAAATGCCTCAAACATCATCTTCATGCTGTGAAGTTTGTTTGACTTGCCTGCCTTTTTTTTTTTACCGTTGTTTATTTATTATTTTACCAAGAAGGACAATTTGAAATATTTCCAACAGCCTTTTTTGATGGTGTTGACTGTTGCATGTTTGTTTTACGGCGGCGTATTAAGTCAAGATGACAGAGATCCATAAGCAAGTGCGATGCAAATAAGGTGACACAGACTCAGGAGCGTTTAGAGATGAAAAGAGAAGGAGACAAAGGGAAAGAAAGGCACGGGAGTCTTATGGGACTTTGACAGCCATCTTGCCTGACATGAAAGCGTCTCCAATTCCATGGCTGTGGTGTCGTGAGCTCTGCCGCTGGGAGAGGGCCTCAGATGGATTACAGTAAAAGTAATCACAATACATGAATATGAGATGCCTTTCGTGCCAGGGAATGCTGCTTGCTTTTTGCCACATTCTATGTTTGTCCATCATCATCTGTCCATCATCCGTCTCACTCTGCACGCAACCAGTCCCTTTCTATTTTAGCCTCCATCTCTTATAGCTGCCACCCTGTTCTTCACACACACGTTTGGCTTCAGTAAATGCAAATGCTGTACATATGTTTACGTCAGTCTGTGCAAGGGCAAATTCCTTGCACATGGTAAAACAGAGCTTCCACGGGACTCCATTAATAAAACTGCAGATTAAAATAATAAAATAAAGAAAACTCAATGATTAAAGCTGCAGTGCTTGATAGTTTTTTTCATGCTATTGAGCAAGGAATCCATTATCACGTTTCAGCATATGGAAAACAAAGTTGTCTCAGAGGGGAAAATAATTCTACTTGTTTCTATGGTCCGTGTCTTCATCCACCTTGATCTGTATGAATGTGAATGGTGGTCAGAGAGGCTGACCTGGGGCAGCCATCAGTCTGCCCCAGGTTCGCTGTGGCTACAGATGTAGCTTATTACCACCAGTGTGCGAATGAAAAATGGAATCAACGGAAAGCATCTTTGAGTGGCCAGGAAAGCACTATTTGATTATTAAATACATGGTTCACAGCTATAATGACCAAAACTTTGCACAAATTTTGGGAAAGTGGCTAACGTTTTCCACAACAGCATGATGCAGTATATTTAAGTGAGTTGCACCATGAGGAGAGATCTGCAGACAGGTTTGTATTTTTAAATCTTGGCATTTTTAACCCTGATTTGGGCTCCTGTAGCTTTAAAACTATCATCTATAGGGCTGTTGATACTGGTTCTATAGCCTTTAATGGTCATTCCTGAATGCTACTTTTTCAATATGTCCATTTTTAAAAGAAAATTGCACTAAATGCGCTTACGCACCAATATTTAATATTTTTGGCCCAAGTAAAAAAATTGTGGTTGAACACACAGTATGGTTTTGTTTACAAAAGTTTTCAGGTTTACAACATAGAAATAAAACTTTACCACAATTTGAAACCAATGTTGCTGGGCTAGTGAGTGAATGTGAGACTATCAGAATCAGAATTAGAATCCCTTTTCCTTGTAACATAGTTTTCTACGTCCATTTTAGCCTGCAGGAGTTCATGTCACATGTTTTCGCTGCAGATGAAATACCGTAATTTCCGCACTATAAACCGCACCTGATTATAAGCCTCACTGTCCAAAAATGTCACATTTTTAATTTT